>WBMY01011116.1:408951-422633 GCA_013397315.1 Donacobius atricapilla
GAAATCCTTTGTTGTGAAGCTGTGCATCTTTAAAAGGTGAAACCCCACATGTAAGTCTACAGCCCATATGCAGCCATACAAAAAGCTACATTTGGGAACCTCACAAATGTGGATTTTGTCGGGCGGGCTGCGTTGTGAGAGCTGGAAGCCACAAACAGACTGTGTCTCCTGTGGAAAGTTACCAGAAGAATCAGGAGGGACTTGTCTCTCTCAAAAGACTGAATGAAAGACTTTTTATAAGTGCTACTGACTTAAGAGTTCTGATGTTCTGTCTCTTTACATTGTTTCGTAGAAAAGTAGATTGTTGCTACGGAGAAGGGGGGTGTCCTCAAAAAGGTTTCATTGTTGTTGTTGAGGTTTTTTTTGTTTGCCTTTCAGTGTATGTTAATAAATCTGCTTCTATTTTTAAGTTGAGCCTGTTTTGCCTTTCTTCTAATCCTATTCCATAGTAAAAAGATAGATCCCCACACTACATTTCACAAAACAAATTCGGCGAATGTGATAACCACTACATTTTTTGGTGTTTCCGCCCGGTTATGAATTTTAACCCATTACACCAGTATATTTATTAATTTCTAAAGTGTAAAGGATAATGAGATTTCAGAAGCAGAAAATGCAAGTGTGCTATTGAGCTTGTAAGGAGGGGATATATTTTGGCAGATGGTTTATTATTCAGCACAGCAAAGTCAATCATCTGCCTGTTGATGTTGCTCCCCTTCACTATAGGAGTTAGAGAACATAGATCAGGAAGAAGATAGTCAGAAAGTCACAACTTCGGTCTTGAGAGATTTCAGTTACTCAGGTATTGATTAGGATGACAATTATACAAAAGGTGTAGAGAGAAGCACATTTGTAAAGGTTGACCAGGGTTGCTTTCTTTAGCCATTGTTGAGGTGACTACAAAATGAGAGCTTATTTAGAAACTTGTCCTAACACTTGTGAGCTCTGACAAATTGAGTTTAGGAAACAGCAAGACCTTTCTGGGTTGAAATCTGCCTTGTTGTTGGGAAACACAACGTTTTCTTATCACAACTGCAACCATTCCTTCCAGAAACTCCCTGCCAGCTCCCTTGTGACAAATGACCATATGATTTCCAGAGATATTTTGTCCCTCCTACATTATCTCAGAATGTCTCTGCCCTGACTAAACTCCTTAAAAAGTCAGATTTACGTCACAGGAATACTACCAACAGAGGCTTACAGAGACAAATGTATCTGCGAGTCTGTGTGTAAATACTAAGTCATGATTCTAATGCTAGAAGTTTTTTTGGGAGCAATGCTTTATATTCCTTCAAAAGAAGACCCATAATTAGATGGAACGTCCTCAAAAATTACCATGGTGCCAGATAAATAACCAGTGTGGTATGGATGTGAAATCATCAAATCATAGCCTTTGCCAAATAGGTCAATAGGAATGAAATCACACTCAGTCAGAATAGGAGCTACCTCTACTATTGATGAGTTTACTCAATGTATACAGAGAGTGCTTCTTAGTCATCACAACAAACACTTTCCAGGAGTTTCATTAAACTGAGAGCTGCTTCAAGGAGCCCAGGTCACATGTTCACTTAATCCCTCCCTCCCCCTTTTTTTTTTTTTTTTAGCTTGAACAGTGTGTTAATTTAAGGCTTAATGCTACCTCCAGATACTGAGCCTCAAAGCCTCACTAATAGTGCATGTTTGTTTCTTCACTTTGGGGAAGTGGAATGGGAAAAGGCTGATATTGCTTCTAACACTACTGTTTATTGAGCATCTCTATGCCCTGCTTTAGCCAAAGGTGATTCCTCTGCAATTAAAATGGAATTTCATCTGTTTGCAGCCTGTCTTTCATGCAGCTTCTCTGACTGAGTCTGTAATGAGCAATTTGGGTTCAACTAGTTCATTCGTGTGTAGAATCAAGAAGTTCCAGCTTTTCCCCTGTACATCAGGAATGGTGTTGTTTTTCAGCTGCTGGTGTGCATGTTCAATCTGGGAGGGAAATTTCTACAGAGGCTAGAACAAGGTCTCCGTAACAGGTCGGATCTATTCTGGTGGATTTTGAAAGATGCAGAGCACTTGTGAGCACGGGGATCTCCCAAAACGCACTGGCGTGTCTCAGTGGTACAATTCAAAACTGAGCTGTGAGATATGATTTCTCACTCCTTCAGGCCACACAGATTCTTGTGTGAGAGAAACCAGCAGTCTCCTCGTGCCTGCTGGAAGAAACGGCCCAGAAAAATCCTTCCCGGTGCGTCATTCACGCTGGAGAGGGAACAGGACTATTCTGCTGGCAGATCCTGTTTTTCTTTCGCTGTCAAAACGTACGGAAAAGCCTTCCTGGGGGGCTTGGGCGTCATTGAGACGAGGCTCGAGGCGGGGAGCGCGGGGCGCGGAGCTGCCGCGGCGCTGCAGTGCCACCTAGCGCGGGCCCGGCCGCCGGGANCCGCGTCCGCAGTGCGGAGAAGTTCAGGCTGGAGTTGTACCGCTGCTGAAGAGCGGGGAGGAGGGAGGGGAGAGGATGACTCCGGCTGCTCAAAGCACAAACTTCGGCGTTTTGAGCACCTGCCTGAGAGAACTGCTGAGGAATATTGGGAGAGACTTGGAAGGGCTCTGGTGGCCTTCTTCAGGATGGCTGGGGATTGAATAGATGCCACTGGGCACATAATCTAGAGTTAATCAAGCTGAAAAAAAAACCAAATGGGAATTCAGGTCCAACTTCATTCCTTGCATCTGTGAGAGTAAATATACCACCAGAAACCCACAATACAGCTGGATGAAGGGGAAGCTGTAAGCAACTGTAAACAGAGGAGGATGAGTAGGAGGATCTACCAAAGTAGTCGTGTAGGCTTGCAGTTGTTTGGATGCTTCACTCATCCTGCTGGCTCCTTCAGCTTTCTTGCTGGGGCTGCTAATACATGGTATGCATATAAAACAGTTCCAAACTGCTAAAAGAAAGCATAGTAAGGCACATTTGTTATACTGCTTGGCAAAAACAACCCAACAAACTCCACACATAATAAATAGTCAGTGCATCAAAATCCACACCTGCTGTTTAGGAACAGATATGCGCACATTTATTACCAGTTTTAAATTCTTTATAATAGCAAATGTAGCTATATTAAATCCCAGAGGGACTTCCCTGCAGAAAAAAGGAAATATATTGCATCAGTATTTCATTATACAGTCCACTGATCACAAAACACATCTACTCTAGGTTTACCCCAGAGTCCCTACCTAACACGCTGTTCACTCAGAACAAATGCAAGCTCCTAAGTCTCAGGAAAGAGTTTAAACCACAGTCTTTCATTGTGGCATCTTATTCCCTGAAGATAATTAGCACACTTCACAAAGCTTTGATTAAAGTTGTCTTTTCTTTTTTTTTTTCCCCTTCTGTTAATCTTATCCTGTCATCTAGTGGTCTGAACACTGTAAAAATCAAAATGCGTTCATTAAATTAATGGTCTTGTGGACTGAGATATGGCATGTCTCCTGTATTTGCCAGCTTCCCTTAGAACTACCTCTGCAACCAGATGTTGTCTTCCACTATTACATTTCAGAATATAGGAACTTCCAGCTTCTCGTTATAACAAGCTGAGAGTAAGTGGTCTAGGAGCACACTGGCAGGGTATTCCCTCACCCCTAGAGGTGCCATCTGGCATGGTTAAACCTCTTTATGTTCCCATTATGATGTTAATATGGGGAAGAGTAGATGGAGGTGCAAGAGTCAAGTAAGACAACTTATTTTAGAAATGGTAATTTGATATGTCAAGGCACTCGTTTCTGACATGAATGTGGTTTTATGCTTCCAAATATTGACAGATTTAGTCTGTTAAGAGATCATGATGTCTATGGTAATGGGCATCTGGAGTGACATAAAGTTTGTTCTCTTCATCCTGGATAAAGAAGGTATGAAATATGATTAAACTAAAAAAGTATTTTTAAATACCCACTTACACAGGCATAAAACACTTCAAGAGGCGTAAAGCAATGAGAAATCAAACTCCCAGTAATGGAGTGAGCCCTAGTATGCAGGAACACTATACTATTCAGCAACAAAATGGTTACAGTATGATGCAAACTGTTCACTTTAACATTCAAGTTGCCTGCTCTTGCCCCTGGTTGCATAACAAACTCAGAGGCAAATACTGATTGCTTTGTACACTGAAACAGTGTTCAGCTAAAAGATTACTATTGTCCAGACTTTTTCTGGAAATTTAGAAGGGTTTATGATGTTAAATCAAAATTCTAGTTTCCTGTTTTGATTCAAACTCTACAAATTCAGAGCAGAACAGAGCATTTGTGTCAAATAAGTTAATACATGAAAGCATCCTGTTTTCTTCTCACAAATGGTCTGCTAGAGCTACAATTTCAACAGTGTCTCTTTCATGATATCTTGTCTTTTGAAGCTGAAATTCAAAGTGTGACTTTGAGAACATAAAGATGAGAAATTGGAATCAGAGGGTATACCATAACAGTGTTTATAGAAGAGTAACAGAAAGTTGAAGAAGTTTTAAGTAAGCAGGATTCTGTCAAGGCACATACAGAAATTATTGTAAGACTTTTTTTCCATCTCTTTCATTAATATTTTTTTATTGAGATAATATTCATAACTACTTGTCAATCTTGCCAAATTGGGCTATATGACATCCCTACATATACTAAAAGCACTAACTCATAGTGAATTAAAACATGTGGAGGTCAAAGTAGAAATATTAAAAAAATTTAAAGGAAAGATAAGCAGTCCATTTGCCACAACTGAATATAATGAAGTTTCATAGGTTGTCATTTGCCTTACCTATCCATGGAGATAAGATGGGAGGAAGCACAAAAAGAGGAGAACAAAACAGAGAATAGTTTTGTTATGAGTCCAGGTATTTTATTGAAATTCTTGCTGTAAGTTAAAGAGACTAGAGAGACTATAAAAGAGCAACAAGAAGATGTGGGCTGATGGACAATGAGGAGCTGTATTTTGGGGAAAGCAGAGGCAGAGAGACAGTAGATGAGATAAGTGTGATGACAGTTATGAGGAGGATGTGACAGCTTTTGTCCTCAACAGGATGGTAAATTCATTGGGATAGGGAGCAGAGTATTTAGGGTTTGCAGTTAGTATAAGTAACAATGACAGTGGTTTTCTTTAAAATGGCTCCAAGATGATGCCTTGGCTTTCTTTTCTGGTGGTTAGTGCTGGCTAGCACAGTAGAACTCTTGACCATAGTATCTAGAATCTGGATAAAGGAGCAAAAGTCAAGAGCCCTTTAGAAACTCAACACTGCAAGAGCTGAAGAGCTCAGTGCAAGATCAGGTACCTGGAGTACCTCCTTCTATGGCATAAGTACTGGCACAAGGGCTCCCTTCCCATATTTACATTTATTTATTCAACCACAGTAGCCTTAGATTTTCTTCTATCATACCTTGGTAACACGAAACATTTTCATTTTTGTAAGCAAAGCTTAAGAAATTGTCCCCACCCAGACACCTGGAAACTAGAAGCTGTTTGTTGCTACATTACAGCTAGGTCACAGATCTGGAGCTAGTTCTGCAATATTCACTTAACTGTCAGCATGGCTTTTAAACAAGCATCCACTCTTCTGTTTGCATTCCTCAATTTCCCTTTGTCCTAGTTCTGTGAGTGTCACAGTGTAAGGCAGCCCCAAGCCTGACAGGAGGCACTCCTTTGCATCTTCTTTGTGTGAAGCCCTGCTGCCCTGCATTCAGGAGGGCACAAGGACCAGCAAATGCCCTGGGTCATGTCATCTACCTAAAACAGTGGGTGAGGATGCTCTGCCCTGATCACAACAGGTACATTCCCTCCTTTCACTGGGCTGCCTATTATAATTTTAAAGGATGGTGCTGTTCGTATGGAAAAGACAAGCTGAGAGCTACTTCTGTGCATTAAACACAGGCAGAACAGGAGTGTATCACTGATGGTTTGAGGGGTGAAATGCTAGTTGACTGGACAAGCTCAAAAAAGATAAAAAAGAACAGGGTGACCAGGTTGTAACATGAAACTCAGTGTTGAGAAGTTGCAGGTCATGCTCAGGGAAGAGAAAAACAGGATCAGAAACAGAAACATGTCAGCACTGGAATCATTCATGTGGAGGATCAGAAATTTATCCATTGGGAGAAAGTCAGAAAATGAGATTGTTACATCAAGAAATGGCTAAAGCATCACCAAATTATTTGTTTTTGAGAGCCAGTATTTGGCAGGCATCTATGAACAGAAAGGAACAGCAAGAATTATTCATGGCAGAAATTAGGTGATACATGGGACAAGAACATTAAAGATTAGCTTTAGCTGTCATGGTGACAGTGAAGCAAATGACAGAAAGAACTTAGAAGGAAGAAAACTCCAAGGAGAATTTTGAAGGTTTTGTGCCGTATAGAGGTGAGCTGTCCAAGCTGAGAAGTCTGATCAGAGGAAGACAGACTTTGCACAGAGAAAGATCTGTTTAGCTCAACATCAAGTAGAACAGCTGCTCAGCTACAGCTGACCCAGCTCTGTTGGGACCAGAAACCGTAATACAAAGAGAATCAAAAATGCATCTGAACACTGACAGGAGTCTGAAGCATTTCTGGCCAAAGAGCTTCATTTCATTCATTGGATCCAGGCACAAACCAGCTACACTGAACCACTGTATCTACCATCTACAAGGTAGTACAAGATCCCTTACTGATATTACTCATGTAGACAGGGTTAAAATGCCTCCTGAGATGTGGGAATAAATGACTGAACACAAATCAGGCCAAGAGAGGACCCTGCCATTTCTAGTACTGCAGTATTATGTTACAGTGCACCATCCAGGAGAGGAGAAAAGGGTCCAGAACCAAGCAGAGGAACATCTACTACAGATACACAAACCTTCATGAATCTTTTTTGGGGTTTGTAAATCATGTTTGCAGATTTGTGTGCCTTGGATAGCTGGCTGCAAAACTAAATGAAAACCAAGGGTCCAAAATTTCTTCTCACAGTAGTTAGGAGAAGAAACAAATGGCAAATCACAGAATCACGGATTAGATGAGGGTATAAGAAGCCTCTGGTGATAATTTAGTCAAACCCTCATGCTCAAAGCAAGACCACCACGGACATATGTGGACCCTTTTCAGACAGTTTTTGGGTATCTCCCAGTATGGACACCACGGCCTCTCTGTACAACCGGTTCCAGTGTTCCATGGCCCACAGAAAAAAAAAAAAAAAAAAAAAAAAAAAAAAGTGTTTGTTATCAGAGGGAACATCCTGTGTTTCAGTTTGTGCTCATTGATTCTTGTCCTGAACATTACTGAGAAGATTTGGGTTTCATTTTTTTTACACTCTTCCCTCAGTTACTTATATACATTAATAAGATCCCCACCAAGCCTTCTATTTATCAAAATCCTTTATGCAGAAAACCTATAAAATTGCCTTAAGTCTGCATAAACACTTAATAAAACATCTAGAGTGTGGGAAAAGGAAAGAATGTTGGGTTGGATGAAGAAGAAGAGTTCCTTGCCATGACAGCCCTTATTCCTGTACCTCTGAGAAGGATAGGAGTATGTAGGGAGCTCCTACTACAAGAGAGGAAACTGTGCTTACTTGTCGAGTTTCTAGGACCTTTGCAAACCATACTTCAGTAATATTTCCCTCTCTGTTCAACAACAATACGTTCATGCTCCATCCCAAAGAACTCTGGGAGACAGAGGCTGGATTTCCCTACACTGCAGACAGAGAGCAGCTGGACTACTGCACCAGTGAAGGATCAGGAACCATCAGGACTTCACATGTTAAGGAGAACTTCTTTGTGGAAAGGCACATCCAAAAGAAAGTGTTGTGTTAAAACAAGTTTCCATGCAGATAACCATCATAAATTAATTGAATAGCTAATTTTAGATCAAAAAAGGAAGCTTCTGAAAACTATTTACTGTTACAATGACTATAATATAATGTATGTGCAGTGTGGCATTTCTTTACATTTTTCCATGCAATTATTCCTGAACTGAAAAATTGGATGTGTGTTCCTACACCAACACAATGTGTTTAAGAACTGAATATTAGGTCATAAAATTCTCTCATTGCAGTAATAGAGAAATTTAATTTCCTTTTCCAAAGGTTTTTTAGCTTTCTTTATCCACTCTCTGAGACATGGCTTGCAGATGATGCCTGTGTGTCCTACCACATCATGGAGATGCATGTCCTGGATTGGGCAGCAACTCAACCTGGTTCCAGAAGTCATTGCCAAAACAGGACTACAGAAGCAGAAAATAATATTAGTAGAATTGTTGTAAATTAAGGACATAATTGAGTAAAAGTATATTATGTACAAATTTAATTTCACAAAGATTATTAAAAGATAATGTCCACTCCAATGAACATGCCCAGTCTGAGAAGTAAAATTTTCAGATGAGGAAGACATTAATTTTCTGGTTTTTATGCCTGAGTCTTTATAGCAAGTAGGAAATGGAGTGAAAATTTATCTCTGTCTTTAGATATTAGAGGATTTTCAGTCTCTGTTGAAAAAAATTATTTCAGATGGTTTATTTCAAGAATTTTCTATGCAGTCATCAAAATAAGCTGGCTATGATGATTAGTGTAACAACCATAAAGGTAAAAGATTTGTTAAGAAATACAGTTTTTCTGCAGTTTTCTGCACATTTAAACTTTGGGATATGATTGAAGACAACTTTAGTTAAATGTACAATTCAACATTAAAATTTCCAATCAAGCTGGCAATTAAATCATCCCTCTGTTTTTCCTTTTAATTATCAAAATCACATTTTAAATAGATATCTCTTGTGTTTCTATGCATGACAGAAAAATATGCATAACATTCCTTACACTTTGGTAAAAGTTTTACAAGGTTGGGGTAAAATTCTAGTGTAGTGGGTTGACCCTGGCCAGCAGCCAGGTACCCACACAACCATTTACTCACTCCTCTTCCCTCCTCCAGGAGTACAGGGAAGAGAATAGGAGGAGTAAACCCAGGAAAACTCCTGACAGTTGAGATAAAGACAGCTTAATAAGCAAGTGAAGCAAAGGGGAAAAAACTATACTAGTGCTGCAAAGACAACCACTCACCAGCTTCCAAAAGCAGAGTGATGCCCAGCCAGTCTCTGAGCAACAGCCATCTTGGAAGCCAAAATCCCCAATTTTTTTCTTCCTGTCCCGCAGCTTTTGTTGCTGAGCATAATGCCTTAGGATATGGACTATCCGTAGTTGGTTCAACTCAGTTGTCCCAGCTGTGTCTCCTTCCAGCGTCTTGTTCACCCTCAGCCTGCTGCTGGGGAGGAGAGAGGGATGTCAGAATAGGAGAAGGAGGAAACCTTGGTGCTGTGCAGGCACTGTTCAGCAATAGCCAAATGTCAGTGTGTTATCAACACTCTTAACCACGAGCCCAACACACAGTGCCATATGGGCTGGTAGAGGTTAACTCCATCCCCACCAGACCCAGTACCCCCTTTGTCTGTTTTCAGAATCGAAAGGATTTTTATTGTCTCTTCCACCATCACCCACACCTCTCAATGACACTGACTCTGGAGTTACAGTCTGAAACGGAAAAGTTCACCAGCCTTCACCTCTGATCCCATCCATAATCTCAGTGAAAAGAGGGAGACCTATAGTGGTAGGCAGGAGCAGATGGTACAAAAATTTTTCATCAACTTTAAATGCTTTGTAGAAGGTAAATTCTGGTTTAGTGATCTGATAGCTATTTCATTTATTGATGAACGTTATTTTTGAGCCATGCCACTGTCATACACACTGTTCACTATTAGTATCAGGCTAATGAGATGAGCAATTTTATCCTTCTTGCTGCTTTCACCAGTACCAAAGTGAGATGTTAAATGAGAGTGTGTTTCTTCAGAAAAGAATGAAAAAGAGATTGGCTTACGAATCATGTGGTCCTTTTAATGGCATTGATTTTGTTTATCATGTCATAATTTCACTTTTAGAGTGAAACTGACAACTTCAAATTTGTCTATGGTCATCTCTGGTTCAAACTTCAACAATAAGACAACACCTATGCATGTAAGTGGCTTCCCTGTCCATTACTTTAAAGCTGATCTGTTTTCCCTACCTTAGATGGGAGTCTGCTTTGCTCCCTTACTGTATGCCACGAGCAATTATCCTGTAGAGAAGGCTGTGCAAATAATGCCTTTCCTTGCTTCTCCAGTGACTTCTGTGGTCTTCCACATCTGTTTATTGCCTGTGTTCCCCTCTTTTGCCAGCTGTTGCATTCTCCATATGTGTATCTATATCTGTACGTACTGAAGGACAAGAAACAAGACCAGGGTGGGGTGGACATGGATGTACAATGCCCTAGCTCCAGCCACCAGCACTCTCCAGGCGACAGCTAGGCTACATGGGGAACTAGCACAGCCCCAGGGTCTGCTTCCAGAAAGAAGGCAGTTCAGATGGCATTGTCCTCTTTGTCTGTGTTTGGGGTTTGGGGTGATGGAGGGGAATTAGGAAGAAGATTACAACTATAGGGATGCAAATGCTGTTGTTCTCAGGGCCGGACAATGTCTCTTGGCCCATTTTCTTCACATGGTTAGGCATGTTCCTGCACTTCATCAAGGTTTTTTCTTCTGCTTCTTATTGCTTTATATCCAACATCATTCTTGCTTCCATTTTCTTGCTTCTCTACATCATCCAGTACCATCTTCTCTACAACTGTTTGCAGAACTCACAAATAAATCTTCTCTAAGGCCTTTCTGTCTCCCTGGAAACAATGCGAATATATGCACACTTTACTAGGGCAGCGGAATGTACCACCAGCAGTGCCCACATCTTACCTCCTCTGAGCCAGGACTACTCTGAAAATGGGAAATTTTACAAGACTGAAATAGGAATATTGTTAGACACTAAGAGTTGGCAAATTAAATTCATCTGATGATAAAACCAGAGGAGCTGGCCATGCTGTCAACTGAGGGCATTTGCCAGCAAGTCCCTATAGGTATAGTGGCAGCTCATCTCATCAGAGAAGCACCTCACAAAAGGGATGTCCAGATGTGAAATCCCTTCAGATCCCCATACTGTGAACTGTCCCGTTGTTTTGTGTGTTGGATAGCTAGATGCTAGAAGTAAAACATGGGAAAATAGCAAAAGGCAGGTCCATATTGACACAAGTAGGTGCTGTGATGGAGCCCTGGGAAACTGACATCAAGTTTCAGTGGGGAACAGTGACGCTGAAGGCACATATAATCCCTGGAGAGGATTAAAAAAGGGTGAGGGACAAGGTGCAGTGGTGCTGGAAGCCAGGAGAGGGAGTCTGAGCCCAGGAGAAGGAAAGCACGATGGGAAAAATCCTCCTCACCTGCTTCCTTGATGGTGAGATTGATGAGATACATGATGGGGGCAGTAGAAAATCCCGAGTGAGGTCATTCCCCCAGGGAGTGTGCCTATGTGTAACCTTCCACCCCTACCCAACAGCCAGGTTGGCAGCCTCTCATCTAAAACAAGGAACATTTGATTTTCAGTGGTCTCATCAGCCACACAACAGTGAGAGTGTTTTACACTTGGGCTATTAATTATTATGAGCCTTTTGCTTGCTAACATCAGATATGCTGTATTGAAGTGCATGCATATCTACTGAAATTTTAAATCCTTAAATAGTTCGTATATGTATCTCTCTCTATATATATACATGTGACTAAACAAATCTATTTTTATCCAATCCTGTGGTTCAACAGACATGCACCCTCAGTTTCCTGCTAGTATACACAGATGTAATCAAAATGACAGCAACTCTTTGCCCACCTTTATAAAGGAGAAATGGTGCAGGTTGTGGATGCATTTAATTTCTACACTGCATTTCTTTAATTCTCTATACTATAGCTGTGAAATAATGCCTAAAGAGTTCATGAATTGAAAATAGTATGCATAGTGTGGTAACTTTTGGAAAATCAGACCAAGACCAATGAACAGCAATTTGTTCTTTTGTTTTGTATTTGTCTTAAACCCATGTGGTCTCAGTAGGGGCATTTTAGGTATGTTCAGTAAGTTCAGGCCAGAGCCTGCTTTTGAAAATTCTAAAAAAAATTTCTAAAACGGGTATCATCATTGTGTCAAATTTATTTCAAGACTTGAAATGTTCATGCACTAATCTCTGGAATCACTTATCTTCTTTAGTTACAGTACCATTCTCCTTCTTGAACCCTCAGTGATATTTATCTTTTTCCTGACGTCAGCATGTGGTCCCCTTGAAATTATGGGCAGTTTAAAAATCAAGTTTACTGCTGCCTGGGTGAGGGTTGAGGAGCAAAGAGAAAACAGTTTGAGACCAGCCTGAGAAGTACCTACAACTGGTTTCTAATCATCTTGTTTGTCCCTCACAAGACAGCCATCACCTGGGTACTACATGTGTTTTCCTGACAACTGCTGTAACACCACCACATGGTGGTGAGTTTGACCTCACTTTGGTCACCCTTGTGATGGTGATGTGAGGAGTGCTCACTTGTCTGCAAGCAGTGGAGAGAGGGAGTTCAGCACAGGGTACCCTGCTGGAGGCCTTCTGCCTCTAGGGCAGGCCTCTGTTCCTGAGCAGGTTGGAAGGATCCATTCTAAACCTGGCTGGAATGCTTTAGCAGTGTGGTTGACACATAAAATCATGTCATTTCATTTTGGGGGACTATGAATCATGATATTTAATACCACGTTTCACATTTATTCTTACTGAATGGCCCCAATCAGAACTAGATTTATTCCCAGCAGATTGGGAAATGAGGCACCAAGATGCAGACTTTTCAGACATGCCCACCCCTTCTAGATGCAGATATCACTCTCAGTTGAAGATTGGGTGCACAGAAATGGGTTGGGTTGGTGCTGGCCTTTGCAGAAGTCAGGTGAGGTTAGTGTGGGGTAAAGGAGTGTTTTATGTTCCTTCACATATGATAGCTTCATTCATTTCATCTCTGTGTTGCTTAAGCTGATGAGGAATGAATTGCAATACGTTGGATGTCAGCCTTGGAGTACTGCCTCACTACTGGATTTCTGAAGGTTTCCTATGACTTTGTTGGTTTTTTGCTCTTCAGAAAGGATAAATTTTCCCTGTTCCACACCTTCCCCTCACACAGCAGACAAAACTAAATGAAATTCCAGTGTTTTGGTAGCATTTGACACCCGCTGAAGGGTTATGTTGGGTCACCTTTGAAAAGTAGTGACAGCAAAGTTTCTAGGAGACTGATGTACTAAGGATTTTTCTTTAATGTCATATTTATTTAATCTCTGTTTTCTGTCTACCATGTCCTGTAGGGCAAGCCTCAAAAAAACCCGAACTTGTAATTTGCCCAGAAGGGGCATTCTCAGATGAAAACACATATTAAATGTTTTGGAATTATGATGAATTGTGGAGCTGAGGGCAGACAAGTGTGCACATAATGTTTTAATTATTTTGTCCCCTTTAAATTAAAACTCGATGAGAATCAATGTCAGTGTCCTTGCCCTTGCAAGAAGAAAGACAGTACTTTACCCAGAAGAATGAAGATAGTCAGTGCCTCCAAATGGGAAAAGTTAAGACACAGAGTATGTATGTAAGAAATACCAGACTTAAAGCAGAGGCACATTGTGCCCACCCACTCTCTGAACCCGGATAAAGATATGATTTTTTTACCTTTGTTACTTTACTGAAAAGATGTAAGAAACTTTCATGGGAAGGCAGATCTACTGGCTGTACTTTCCAAAAATGACAGAAAGAAAATGAGCAAAGTATATCCCCTGGGGAAAAAAAAAAAAA
>WBMY01011116.1:422651-455165 GCA_013397315.1 Donacobius atricapilla
TCCATTAAATTAAACTTCCACATTTTTTAATTGAGGAATCTGTACAATTTTCTAGATTTTTAGCTGGTAGTTATTTTTACCATAATGTAATGTTATCTAGTTTTCTGAATATGTGTATTTTTAAAAATTCTGCCAAGTAGATTTGAATCTTCTTTTAATGCAAATACTTTACTTCCAGCTTGATACAGAAATATCTACACATGGTAGTCTGTTTCACTTGAAAATACTTTGTCTAAATACATTTGCTTAGCCTTGAAGAGTATGATGAAAAGTTAATCTTAGATTTCTTTCTTTGTTATTAATGTTCCATCTGCTCTGTTAAGTCGGGGGGAAAATCAAGTGAGAAATGTTTTAAAGTCCCAAATATGGCACCTTAAAAAGAAGTTATGGCAGTTTAATTAAATTTAAAAAATAGTAATAGCTGTTTCTGTGGTGGTGCACATGGTAAAATCTGTGTATCTGTTTCAGAATGAACTTCAAAGATGTTCTGCAAAAGCCAGGTAAAAAAAGTATCATAAAGCTTTTGGATGATGCCCTTTCCATGTTATCATGCAATACAGTACTTTGAGTGTACTTATCTATGGATTTGCTTTAGGAGATGCAGTGAACCATACCAAAAAATTTCCACTTTGTTATACTAAGCATAACTTTGTCTCCATAAAGTTTACTATGCAGATCAGGCTGAACTTTGTGTGGCCTGGTGTGACTGTTAATATTAATCTTTCCTTTTCATATTTTAGTTTTTCTAACCACAACTTGGAAATTACAGCTATAATAACACATAAAAGTGTTCCCTTTCTTTCTGTTTTTCCTCTCTTGCTCTTCCCTTCCCAAGATCTCTTTTTCTGCTCATACAAAGCTAAATTACAAGGTGATATAAGATGGATATCAGCATCTTCCACAGCATTCCAATTGCAGATGCTACCCACCAGGGTAAAGCTCATGTTTGTGCACAGACAGGAATAACAGTGTTAAGTTAAGGAATAACTGAATGAATAGCTGCTACTAAGATAGGTTGAAATTGGTGGTTCACATGCA
Organism: Donacobius atricapilla; assembly: GCA_013397315.1. Lineage (NCBI taxonomy): Eukaryota > Metazoa > Chordata > Aves > Passeriformes > Mimidae > Donacobius > Donacobius atricapilla. Next base: position 423,690 of record WBMY01011116.1, read on the forward strand.
GGTAAGAAAAAACAGCTTATCTGACCCCATAACCATATTTAACAGAAAAAGATGACAGAAGATAAGGTTAGAAAGACACAGGACATGCTGCCCTTAATACGCAAGTTTTCTTTGTGATTTCATCAGAGATTTAACACGTGCTCCTGGGCAAGCCATTCAATTTCAGTGCATCTCTTTCTTCATCTGAGAAGGTGAGGATGAAGCATGCCTCCCTTACAATACAATGGGAAAGGAATACCAGCAATTCATATCTCAAGCATCATGGGAGAGTCTGTTAGAATTCAGAAGGATTGATATTTATTTTTTTTCTTAAATCCAGCATTTTATCCATCTCTTGAATTACAATGCACACAAGCACAACAAACCAATTATTTCCTAATATATCCAAGATAGTCATATGCATGTGTGGTACTGCACAAGTGTGCCTATAGAGATCAGCTTCATCGACTTTCTGATTTCATATAATCAGTGATGCATAATCCAGATCTCTCCACACCCTTATTAGCAGTTCTGGCCCTCTAAACACTTCTTAAACATTTAACTCTCCTCACTGTGGAGACAGCTAAGAAATGTAAGCAATACCATAGCAAACACTCTGTACAGAGTAATTTTTGCATGGGATAAACCTCTCAAGCAGTGATATCTTTGCATACTCACGGATAAAAATACACAAAAATATAGACTGTAAATATGGAGAGGGACAAACATAATCTCTAGTAATGAAGTTCCTTGCATTGTTTCTCTGGTAGTTGTTAATGAAAAAAAGTGTAATACCATGGTATTTCTCTTTAAGGTGTTTTTAGGGGTTGAAAGTATTGTGTTTCATTTGTTGACATAATATGCCCCATCTGTGTGATCCTGGGGATAAATAACACACTTCCATATCTGTTTACTCCACAGCAGATCCAGTTCAAGCATTCCCTGACTTTCATGTCAATCACAGAGTCACTGGGGTTGGAAGTGACCTCTGCTTAAAACAGAAGTAGCCTTATGGTCACACCAGGCTGCTGAGGGCTTTATCCAGTCAGATATTGAGCATTTCTGAAGGTGGGGACTCTGGGCAGCCTGTGTCACTGCCTTACTGTCCTCATGGGGAAGAAGGTTTTTAGTTCTGTTCAGTTTGAACCTCTTGTATTTCAACTTAACATCATTGCCTTCATCCTTCCACCTTGCACTTTTGTGAAGAGCCTGGTTCCATCTTATTGATGATCTCATGGGTTCTCCAGGCTGAACAAGCCCTGGTTCTGCATCATCCTCACACATGGTAAGGGCTCCAGCCCCTGGCTGTCTCAGTGAACTTCTGCTGAACTCAGCACTGTTGTGCATCTTGTACTGGGGGCTTCAAACTGGACTTGTAGGCAGGTAGGGGTGTGTGTGTGTGTGTGTGTGTGTGTGTGTGTGTGTGTGTGTACATATATATATATGTACACACAGGTGCTGCATAAATGGAGTCACCAGCTCCCTCAATTTACAGGCTGTGCTTCTAATGACACAGCCCAGGATGCCATTTAACCAGGGAACCTGGGGCTTATGTCCCACTGTCTGCCATGGTCCTCCAGTCCTCTTCATTGGAGCTACTCCCCACCAATCTCTCCCCAGTCTGCATTGCTGCCAGCCATTCCTCCTCTTCAGGGGCAGGACTATGCAGTTCTTACTGAATTTCATAAGTTTCCTGTTGCCCTGTTCCTCCAGCCTGTCCAGGAAGCAGCCCTGCCTTGGAGCATATTGGCTGGTCCCCTCAGTTTGGTGCCATCAGATCATTTGATGAGTGAACAGTGTTGTATCCTCCAGGTGATTGTCAAAGATACAAAGGTCCCAGGACAGACCCTTGTGGTGCTCTGCTTCTCACCAGCCTCCAGGCAGAATACAACCCATTAACCACCAACCTCTGGGCCCAACCATCCAACCTTCACTCTCTCTTTGTGCAGAACTAATGCTGCTGAAGAATAACATGGACAGAAACAGTTTTGGCTGGCTGACATAACTGATACAGTTTGCTGCAGAGCCATGATTTCACATGTGCCATGACAACACTGGGGGAGGTGTGGAGGAGTAAACCAATTCAAGGAAGGGAGGGTGGCAACTTCTTAAACCAGTTAAGTGGCACCACTTTATGCATGAACTAGTGGCATACACTAAATGTTAAACTTTGAAATCCCTTATACCACACAAAAATTCATATGAAACTTGTTTATCTGTGGGCTTGTAAAAATTTTCTGTAGCTTCCTAGACAAAATATTTGTGTATTCAGGGAGAAAATTACATACTTGAAGCAATTAATATTTTCACCAACTGGCACGATTGCCAGTCTAGTGCATGCAGTTACAGTAAACAGAGTAGGATTTGCATTTCTCTTGGTCTGTGTTGTACTTGGCCTTCATTTGTTAGGTTATTGTCTCTTCTCAAGTGAAATTAGTATGCAAACAAAGTTTGGAGGAGAGGGGTATTAGATTTTTAAACATTTGTTTGTAATTAAATTTGTCCAGAGTAAAAGAGGAAGTCCACAGCACAACTGTGCAGTATTACCATATCCTATTTGCAGTGCCTTAATGATTATGGGGTTTAAGTGCCCAAAGATATGGTCTTCCATGCACTACCTCAATAAGAAACAAGAGAAACCAAACCCTCACCACGATTTGTTTTAGAAACCAAGCCTAAAATGTTATAAAACCTAAGAAATTAAAATAAAAAAGAGCAAAAGATCTGCCATGCTTTGTGGTTCTAATGAGTATTTACAAGTTACTTTGTGTTTATAATAAACAAGTAATTGGGACTACCTTTTGGCTTTCTTTTAGTTCAAGTAAATGTCCAGAAACTTTTTCTGCATAGCATGTGCTTCAAATCTCTTTTTTGGAAGTGCCAATTGAAAACTGCTAGTGTATGGTTTGATAGAGCTTATGAGGATCACAGTTCTAAGAACGGCATGCAATCCACTTCTCTCTTGTCTAAATGAATTTCAAATAGCATTGGAATCATGATGCTCTGAGGATATGAGTGAAGTTTTTATAATAAAAAGTATTGTTTCCCTCTACAAACTTATCTGAAAGTAAATTATTTTCTTAAAGATGTGGCAGGTTTTACAGCACTCACTAAGAATTCCAAATATAAAGGAGATGAAGGTAGAGGTTACAAAAGAGTACTGGACAGAAGGCAGTGTATGCAGCACTTTCTCCTTAAGCTTTAGCATAGAAATCCCGGTGCCCCATGTGCCTCTATATGCAATATAAACTCAGAAATTAATATGACATATTTAAATGGTACATTTGACCTCACTTTGCTAGTCTATGTGAACTCTCTGAAGAGATCAAGAGAGTGTGCTCAGATCATAAACTCAATACCAGTACTTTAATGCCTGACAGCAGTTCTGCTTAAGTCCTATTGATCAGTCTTCTTGTCATGTGACAGCACTGCACTGCATTACCCAAACCCTTTATGGTACACATGCTTCTGTCCCATGCTAATAAACCAGTCAGGTCACTTGTTGCAACAGCTTCACCTCCAAACTGCACTTCTTCAGGCCTGAACATGTTGTTCCTTTCAGCAATGCCTGGGTGCCTCCCAGAGTGGGGGTGGTTGTAATCATGCACCCCCGCCTCCATTGTACCACTTTTAATTTCTTCTTCTTGCACATTTATATAAGGACAAAGGTACAAAAGTGCTACAGCAGTGGGAGATGATACTTTCCCATTCCGAATCATAATGACTCATTTGCTAACAAATGCAAGTTTGGCCCCTACATGTTTTTTGGATGCTCTTTCTCAGTGCTGATTCCTTTTCTTCATCCCTGCTTTGTAATGCACCAGGTTCTATTGTTAAATGATTTTTGCCACATTTGCTTTACCAAGAAAATTAATCCAGCTTTCTAGATTACATGCAAGGCATTCAATGACAAACATCTTTTGTAATATCTGTAGATCAGAACCTTTCTTCTCCCTCATTTTTCTATACGTTAGTCATTGCTCAGACGGATGTTCCTATGACAGAACCTCAGATGGAGGTTCTGTCATAGGAACCTGAGGCACTGCACTTGATGAAACTGTAGGTCACGCTAGACCAATAATTTATTTCTGCCAGTGGCCAGTAAGAGAGATGCTTAGAGAAAATATGTAGGAAATATTGTTCCCTCCTCTTGGCAGGTTCTCCTCTGTGTTGCACAACAAGAGTACAGGAATCAGTGATCATCAATTGAAACAAGAGGTGTTCTGGCTGTATGTAAGAGGGAAAAAAAATTAATCAAGAAGACAATTAATCATGGAACAGATTGTCCAGAGAGGTTGTGAACCCTTCCTCCTTGGAGATTACCAAAAGACTTAAATCTCTTGGCTTCTATTCAGTGTTGATGCTGCTCTGAGCAGGAGTTTGACTAGGTCACCCAGGTCCCTCGTTGATTCTAGAAACCCTGTAGGAGTAATTGTCCCTTTTGCAATCAGAGAGCTATCACATTTCTGAACAGTTCTTTCCCTGATTGCACGTGTCTAAATCTGTTTTTCATGAAATGAACAGCTGCAGTTTTGTTTATTCTAAAGGAAACAGTATTTAGACTATAATTTCATTGAATTTTATTCAGTCAAAGACCATGATTATTTTTATTCAACTATTGGCTCAAATGTCACCTTTAGATGCATGGACTGGCAGCTGTAGCTATTAAACATAAATCAGTGACATTTCAAATACACCTTCTGTGGAAATAAATGTTCATGGTTAAAAAGTTTTAATTATGGCCCAATGGGGCAATTATTTTCAGTAGTTTTGTGAGATGCATCTGCTATAGACATTTGCCCTGCTTTCTACAATAATGCAACATCCTTTTGTTGATGATATGAACACCCAGTAATTGCATCCTGTTCCTCTCTTTATCCACGTGTCCATGGACTTTAGTAACAATAAGAAGTACTTAAGTATTATTAAGTTCATTGCACATTCAAAATAATCTGCAGACAGTTTGAGGAGGTTTTTGTTGTTGTTGTTGATGTGATGCTATGAATTTCTAGAACAAGCTAGAAAATAACTGCAGAGGTGTCTTGGCAATTACAGCTGGGACCAGAAGCCCTACTCAGTGTGAAAAAAACATACATGACCCATCCAGTAGTTCTGGCAAGGCTAAAGCAGAGCACAAGTGATTTGCATGTAAGCACAGGATGTTGTGAATCTTCAGTCCAGAGGAGACTACTTCAAAACATTTTTGCATTGAGAAGGGAATAATTTAAGGAAAGGATTCTGTTCATATATTGATTTCAGACTTCAAGTGAAGAAGTGTACTTTTGCCTATTGTTTTTGGAGATGAACTGTGAAGTAAAGGTATACAATGTCTGCCAGATCTCAAGAGATATGAGCCCATTGACAATGCAGGTATAGATACATTTTTTGGTAGAACTTGACTTAATATAACTACACTAAAAGATTTCCTGTCATGTCTCATGAACAGAATGCAAAAATCATTTGTCCTTTAAAACGCCCTAGGAGGCAAAGAAGGAATTTCAGAGACTGTCCAACATGGCTTTGATGAGAAAGTAATTAAAGTCACTGACTGAGCTGTCCACATGTTTGAGTCAGATAACAATGTAATTGACTGTAATGGTCCCTGTGCTGAAGGACAGTAATCAGAAGATAGATGTGGCCAAAACCAAATTTGCTAAGGGAAATTTTATTGGCATTTCTAGCCAATAGTAATAAGTCAAAAAGTCAATTTTACTTTACGCAAGAGCTAAGTAGGCTATGCGGTGCTGATTTTTGAAGAGAAATGAGAACCTAACTCAGTATCTAGGTGGTTTTTATCTTTTTTCATGATAATAACCTGCTATTCATAGTTTATAGTTACTATTATCACTTCATTCGTTTTGCAGTGGTAATCACGTGCATCATGTATACACCTCAACAGGTCTACCAACAGCAATTGACTTTGCAAGTCCTGCTGATGGGCCATCAAGCCTACATCGCAGACTCATCACAGCATACAGTAGTTTTTAGGAGCTCATCTCCTCCCTCTCCAGGATGCTTAGAAGCTAATTTTAACTATAGATAATTTTGTAATTTACAGGCAAAGAAGTCAGTTTGACATACTCCTCTTAGCCTGATTGAATTAATTTTAAATGCTTTGGCAGCTTTTCACCATGCTGCTGTTAGAAGAATTGCAGATAATGACACAACTTACAGCTGATCTCAATCCTTCCTCGAAAGGAAGAAAATAGCAATCCCCTACAATAACCACAGCCGACCTAATTCTTTGTGCAGCTTTAATTGCTTCTTTCCTCCCCCTAGTTTTTTGTCAATTTAGGCTCACATGGTTATTTTGGGATGTAAAGTAACCAAGCATATATCTTCTGATTTTTTAACAGCGCTAGGTTTTCTGGGTATGCTTAAAATACACTGACGTTTTCCAATTCCTACATTAATTTTCACAAGATCTGATGTTCTCAAGTAACATTGAGAAGTTCCTTCATTGAACTACATAGAGAGTCCATTTTCTTCTCCAGTAATATTATTTTAGAGGAGTTAGAGTGACAGAGTGTGAGTCTGACTATAAACCATCTGTCCTGTTTTCCTTTATTGCAGTTTCATTCATGACCAACCAGTCTAAGCTGTGCAAAGAACACAATACCTAAGCACCACTACAGCCTTTGCCCAAATGGTCCTTGTGCCTCCAACAAAACTGCAAGGGGTGCTGCTTTTTCAGCTTGTCCATCATCTAAATAATTGATGACTCTTTTCTCAATCTTCAAGCACCTCTAAACAACAGCTAGCAGGGCATAGCAAGACAGGCTACTGCTCCCCATTCTCCCCTTGTATCAGCTGGGCAAAACACATGGTTTTGCTCCTGAAACCCATATGCATGTTGGGGTATTATGGTTACCGTTCTCTGTCAGTCAGCAGTGTGTCAGTCCTAGAAAAGCTTTTGCCCCTTACAAAGTCAAAAGAACACCAAGACACTTTCCTGTGAACCAGGGTTAAGCGCTAAATTTCAGGTGCACAATTCTCACGGTTGCTGAAGTAAGACAATAATGTCACTTTCAAGAATATCCTGAATTTAAATTACTGGCAGCAAAAGCAGTACACTTTTCATTTGTACATTGTTGATAGGATTTGAAAGAAACAAATCATGCCCCACACTTTTCCTTGCAATATTGTTCTTCCAGTATCTTTGCAGCAAAGAACCATTCTTAAGGCACCATTTCTGAGGAAATCCACAGTCAGCATGTAAATAGTCAGCATGTAATTTAATTTGCATATAAACTAATCATTCACACACCTAAGCAGTAGAAAGACACACACAAACTTTTATGTATCTTAAGTGATGCTGACAGCTTCTGGGTTCATAAATTTGTCATTCAAATTCAGCCTGTAACCACAAGATAAATTTCAAAGCAACCGATTCATTCCTGCCCCCTCCTGAAGCTGATCACTCACATTTGTGATGTAGCCACTTACAGCATTATCCTCAAAACTGGATAACTTAAATCATCAAGTTTTTTTAAAGTCCTGTTTCTCTCAAGGGCTTCCTTCATCATATAGATATTTCTGAAGATGAAGTGAAGATCATGGCATATGGGGGAGACAGAAGAGATAGAAGATAAGCTAGTGTTGCTACTGAGTAAAAAGTATGTGGGATAAGACCTTTACCCATTGAAAGCATAAGTTTGGGAAAAAAATATAACCCATTAAAATATAAACCAATTAAAGAAAAAAAAATCAGCCCAACACTCCATGGTCAGTTCTTTGTAGATGATGGTATTGATCTTTCAAATCTGTATTTCTCCTTTAGACTCTGCTTCAGCAAAATCCTTAAACAAGTACTTGGCCTTAGGAATGCTTTTATTGGAGTTTATTATAAATAAAATACACCTTACTTCAAATACTTTCCTAAATGTGGGTACATTCAATTGTTTATATATTTATCTATGCGTTCAGCTGAATCTGGGCACTCTTAATTGTCTGTGCCAGGGTCTATATAGCTGATAAATATCTTTGAGCACTTCTTATGGAATGAAAGACCTTATTTTTTTTTTGTTCAAATGGGATTTTTCAAGGTAGCCATTCAGAAATTTTAGCCCTGCCAAAGCAGACTATGTACATCTTTAAGATAACAGTGGCCTCTGATCACTGAAATGAAACAGCTGAAGCCATAGAAGATGCTTCACACAGAGATACAGACACTGCAACACATTAATTCTTTTCAAAGCATTTTTCTATTCAGTGTTTTCTCAAAGTAGGAAAGTGAAAGTAACTGTTACCTAAAATTCAATTTTTCTGTCCAGTATCTCAAGGAACTCCCACCAGTTTAAAGTCACATTCCTGATTAAGTGCTTAATTCTCATACCCTCTGCTTGGCACTTTTCCTACCTTTCTCTTTTCTAGTGGTACAACTTTTGGGGCCACACAAATCCTCCTAAAACTGATGCTATGCATGAACAAATTGTTTAAATTTTAAACTAGATCATCTTGCCAAACCACCAACTGCAAAATTACCCAAGGGTTGCTTTTGCCATAAGGGAGGGAAGCAGTAAAAACTATGGAATAGGCACCTGGGAGTGCTGTGGAGGAGAGATGGACAAAGATCTCACCCTTATTTTCCAGGAGGAGAGACTTCCACTCCCCACCTGAAAAGCTTCGTTTAAAAGGAAAGCTGTTAGTTAAATTAGAGATTTGCTAGGAGAAGATCAAAGGAAAAGTATTGTGAGAATACTCAATGTGCTTGAATGAATAGAACCAAATGCTTGTATGTTAGAAATGGCCAACTTTGCTATCACTAGGAAAAACAAAAATAAGGAATTGAATTTTCAGCAACTGTTCATTACAAGGTCAGAACAGTAATTTGTTCTGTGCTTCTGATATCTAGAGAGAGCAAAGGAGATGCTGAGATAAACCCAAATCATTGCATGTATGACAATTTTTTCCTCTGGTCTTTTCACATACACACAAAAAATAGTTTTCAATGTAAAACATAAATAATTTACAGTGTGGGCAATTTATTGACAAAACCCCCCCAAGCTTTAAGAGAGAAAGTCAATCAGCATTTGAACTAAAAATTCATATTTTTTATGCTCTTTAAAGACTAGACCTGTCTGGTCTGAACAGGATTCTGTCTGTCTTTATTTTTAGTCCTGTTGGGTAATGGTTCATTTTCACTGAGCTTAGCTGTGTAAAATCTGAATCCAAACACTTTTCTGTGTTTCCTTTTTACCTTGTTTCCGTTTTGAGTGACCTGAATCAGCTAGAGAATAGAATAATGCAGAGAGTTAAGCATAATAACCCTAAAATAACCAATTTTCAGTATAGTCTCAGCCTCTGAATCACTGCAAGATCCTCCTCCCTACCTTGTTTGCACCTGAGATAAAATTAAAACAGTAAATTTCCTTATCCAAAGCTGCACAATGCACTCACCTCAGTAGTTACTGAACAACTGAACATACTTCACAGAGGCTCAGCAAGGATTACTTATTTTGCACAGCAGTTTGAAGATTAAAATGATTTGTTGAATTGTAAGGCACAGTGTAAGCATCTTGCTCCACATGGTCATTTCACCAAAACAAAAAGAATAACGACCTGGAAACCAGCCCTTTTGTCCTTGGCACATCAGAGTCCCAGTGCTTGTTGTCCTCACTGCATGGACCCATCTCAGCCTCATCTGGCCGCAAGCACCAGTCTCTTCAAAGTTCTAAGGACAGGAGGTTTTGTAACTCGGCTTTGTCTTCAGCTTTTCCAACTGGTTCAACTAGGATTCAGGTTGTTAGGCACTGCTCCTTAAGCATCTTCCTTGTCTTGTTTTGTACCTCTCAGAGGCTGAGAGCAAGAGATCCATCTCAGCACTACAAATTGCACTGCAACATTCAGCATCATGGGGACTGTGGGTGAAGTTATCAGTATAATGGGAGCTGTACTTTCTAAGCAGTTTCCAAGAGACTTAGTTTCCTTCTTTGAAAGAATGATGCCCTATTTAGCCTGACCACTTTTCATCTTACATCTACACAGCAGCCCCTAATATTCTCAATAATAGCATGAATTTTGCAGTCTGTTATTATCTGTCAGCTGAGGTAGCAGCCAACTGAAATGATTGTCCAGCAGCTTCTTCAAAATGAAATATTATTTACTGTTTTGGATACAGAGCAAAGGGAGGGGAACTAGACTCTACTTAAACCATTTTCCTTACAAGCGTCTACATCTGGGCCAGTCTCTCCTCATTGTGTTTGGAGTAGTCAGAATCCACAACAGTATCTTTATCTGCTTCATTTTGGAAATTATCTCTCCCTGTATTTGCTTTTTATCCAGAGTAACTATGCAGAGCTTTTTCTTCTTACTTCTATTTTACATTAAAGGAAGATGATTCCAGCTAAATAAAATTAATATCCCATTTTCATCAAGGACAAAATCTAAAATCCAGGATCCCTAATTCTTAAGTCACCAATGTTTACAGGTCTTAGAATACCTCTAGAGTTTGTTTCTTCATGGCTGTTTCATGTGTTTTTATATTGGAAGAATAACAGAACGGATGGCTATCTGGCTTATGCTGTGAGGGTTTCTTTTCCTTAGATAGCTGTCTCACTCTTCTTTAGTTTTACTGACAATGAAAATCCAAGTTCACTAAGTCTAAAAATTCAGATCTGAAGTGTCATTCTTTCTGTTTCTAATTTTTCATCCCATGTTAAATGTGAGCTACTTCTTTTGAAGATCCTTATCTTTGAAAGGCTTCTGTAACCTTGGATATTTGGGAATATTAATAACCTCCTTGTTCATTCTTAAAGATGGCATTTTTAAGATTAGTGCAGGACAAGACAGGAAAGACAAAACCTTTGACATAAGCAAGACTCATGCACAAATCCACCAGTAACAGTTCTAATGTTTTACCTGGTAAAAGTAATAATAAAAGTAATAATAAAATAAGAATTCCTCAGGCTGTTGAGAGTCTCAAGAAATCAACATTTGAAATGTGTTTAGATGTGCACGTGACTGTTACCTTGAAATAAATGTAAATGACATAGCCTTAGATGAGTAACTTGGCGGAAATTAATCCTTCATTTAAGATTTATCAGCAACTCTTAATATCTGTAGTGACCATTACATGGCTGAAAACTATTGAATCTGTCTACAAAGTGCCTGGTTGATCAGAGTCTTATTAACACTATCAAAAAAGCTCTTAGAAATGAGTGTGACATTCCTTTAAAAAATGCACTAGAGAGATTGCATGTTACCTTTGAATGATGTAACCTTCATTTAGCAATTCCAAGCATTCCATCTGCTGTATAAGTCCTCTTAACAGCTGCAATGGCAGTGTGATTCAACCCATTACATGTTTATCTGATCCACGCTCAACAGGTGCATTTGAACTGTTTCCCATCCATACAGCACCTAAGTAGTGCAATGTATAACTGTGTTTACATCGGCAGGGGCTGAGAAAATCAAGGTAGCTCCTTTTGTTACCTTTCCAGAGCAAAGGGTTTCCTTTGCAAAGGTGTTGCTAACCCACAGTGGCCAGAGCATAGAGGAACGATGGGAAGGAGAATTTAGCCACTTCTCACACATGAGTTGGTAAAATGGCTGATCTCCAGGGCCTTATTCCTGAGCCCAGTGCAACACCCATTTGTACCAACTTTAACTCTGACATGGCCTTCCTAGGGAACCTTGCAATTAAAGGGGATTTCTGGTGATGGAAGAATGGAAGGATGGATGGAGGCCCCAAGGCTTATGCCAGCCACTCAGTGCATTGCCCCCGTATTGCAGTGGCCTGCAGAAAACTGGGCCAGGCTGGGAACACAAGACAAGACAGCGTTGCCCTGTCTTTTGCTTCTCACAAATGAAAAATGGTTTATTGCTGCATGTACTAATCAGATATTCATCATGCTTATGTACCAAAATCTTGCTGTGTGTCCACTGTATCCCAAATTACTTCTATAAATCAACAATACTTGCAACTGGGATTTCTAGAGGAATCTAAAGTCACTTGTTTGAAATTGCACTGAATTACTTCTTAGTAATGTCAGCAGAACCTTTTAATATTTGTGGAGAAATACCATGCTTACATTTCAACTGCCTTTTCTACTCAACTTTCAAACATTAGGAAAAGTCCTTTTGAAGTCTCTGTACAGACTGATAGTTCAGCTTAATTGAAATACTTGGATCAAAGTGAGACCAAGTCTTTACCATTGAGGCATTCAACCAGAATATCTAAATTTTCATAACACCTCCAAATTGCTTCTAAATCTGACCTAGTTGGACCCTACTTAGCTTATAAAATCTTCAGAGGCAAGTATGAGAAAGATCTCATCTCTAGCAGGCTGTGAATAAATCACTGGAAGTAAAATTCATTAACAGTTATGATGTTAGCTTACACAGGAAAATACAAGTAATACTATTAGTATTTATATTTCATATTTAATTGGAATATGTAAATATTCTTGCATAAGGGCCAAAGACTTTGCAGTAAGAACATATCAGTCTAAAAGTTATTAATTTGTTTTGGTTTAAACTTTAATCAATATGTTGTGCATCCCATTAGGAAATATGTAGCAGGAGGTCATCTTTCAACTGTGCCTAGTTTTCTACAATGCTGCCTAGCAAATCTGTATTATTTAGCTCAGGTTGTAATATTGTAGTATGTTCTCTTCTTTTTCTTTTTTTTTATCTGTAGTGTTCCTCAGTTTAAATTCTCAAGGGTTTGGCCAGCATGAATATCCTTTTGGCAATATCAAAATACTTCGGCTACATAGCACTTCAGTGATAGATACTATATGAAACTTTGCCATTATGAAATGTACAGCTTACAGTTTCTTCAGAAACTATACCCAACATAAGAATGTAAACAGGACTCATGCACAAATCCAGCAGAAAACCCTTAGGTAAATTCTTTCTAGTTCTGTTACTGAAAAACAAAATGAATCTTTAGACTCTAGGGTCTCTCTCTGATATACCCTACCACAGATATGCCTGTCAACCAATGGAAGGTGACTGTTAGTTTAAGAACAGTTTTCCACTCCCTGATGACTGTCTGATAGCCAGAACCTAAATCAAACAGAGCTTTGTGCCGTGGGCTGTGCCTCTGTAAATCTTACTGTTTAATTAAGCAATAGCATCAGAGATCATCCACATCATATAAATGCTGTATTTCTTCTTTTAAATATTTACCTGGTACCCAAAGAACACTTGGGAGTTTTTGAATCAAAGAAACATCGGAATTAGAAATACAACAGCTGTTTGTGAGAAAAAATACTTATTGCATGCTTAATTGCTCTTTGCATTTAACTCTTCTTATCTAAAAAGCTGTTCGGCAGTTTAAATTTGCTAAGATTACAAGACTGTGTTAATCCAGACCAGAGAAAAATAATACAATTTGCCACTACAGTACTGTTTTTCCCATTAATATGTATTTGATGCTTGCAGATGGGACAATCCTGGAATGAATATCAGCTTCAATTTCCATTTAGTATTCCCAATGAAAAATGTTTACAATCCACATACACTATAATGCTTCTCCTACTAACCCAAATGTTGTATTTTGGACAACCAGAGGCAGAATTTTCCGTGAGATAATGCTTTTTTTCTGTGATTTAATTAATTCAGAAAATCCCAAGTTCACTGGCCATGAAGCAGTACTACAAGTTTATGTGTTTTTTGAAGTCATATTCTTGGTGAATTGTTACAATGGCAATTGGGAACGGTTTTTGTATTGCTGTTGCTTCAATAGCAGATAGTATAACGTCATTGTGAACATTTCTGCAACTCGTTACTATCTTTTATTCTTCCTCATAGACTTGCAGATGAATAGTCAGAGAAACTCTCATATGTATTGGCAGTTCCCCACATCAACAATGGTTTGTTTTGCTGCTCACAAACAGACTTAGAAAGCTGGTCCCAGCGATCATTAGCTGGGCTTTCCTCATTTAGTTATTTTGTAGATAAAATAGATCTATACTATCTTCAAAACAGTATGGAAAGATACAATCTGATTGGAATCTGAATGTTGAAAAGAAGTTGTGTAACCTATTTCCCCATTCCTGGCAGCAGAAGGGGCAAGTTACAAACACTGATTCCTGTAGGGCTATGAGAAGCTGTGAACTCTTTACTGTGAGAGGCAGTGCAGGTCTAACAGGATGGGTGATATGGTCACTACACTGTTCCTCTTGCATTCCCTCGCAGGACCTGATGAGTAGCCATGGGTAATTGCCCTCCTGTCACGAGGTCTTTTCAGTATGGATGACAAGTAGATGTGATGTGCTCACAGCTGTGTGGTGTTCTGTAAGAGCCATGCCTAAATCCATCCAGACTGAAAAGTGATAAATGGAGGAAAGCTCACAGCGATAACAAGGGATCTTACTGATATTAGCAAACAGGGGTGGCATGATACAGTGTCTAATTTCACATTGTTGTTGCAGAGTTCAGTCTCTCACTACACAGCAGGCACAAAATAGCTCAGGAACCAAGATTTCTCCATATTGTCCCTTTCAAGTAACATGCCAAAAGAACAGCTGTTAACACTTCTAAGTTGAGTAATTTGGTGCAACCCATTTCTTATTGTTGCAGCTGGTATTGCTGAGGTACAGCAACTCCATTGGTACAGGTTTATGCATTTGGCAAAATGCTCTTCATGATGAACTTCTGAGCTCTAGGCTGCATCTCCTACATGATTAAGGTGTGTGTTGCCTTATGAACTCTCTGGAAAACCCATCTTTGCATAAGTTTCTTATGGAGGGATCTAGGCATAGTGACTAGGATTTTTTTAATTTATTTGTCACAACCTTTATTGTTGGCTGGGGGAGACACTAGATTGATTGTGAGATTAAATTACATGAAAATACCCAGACCATGGGACAGAAACTTATTTGTGCTAAGATTCTAAATAATGCAATAATTAGTAATTCTTCACAACAAAGCAATGAATCTTACATATGTTTTTGATAGAAGCATGTTCTATCAACTAACTGAAAGATGTATTTATGACCCACGGTTCAGACTTGGCCTGGCCATCAATTGCAGCCAAACAGGGAAGCAGAAAAGCTAGACTTTATACAAGATATCTTCAGTGAAATTATATTGAAATGGTTCAGGACTTGTCTGATAAAGAATCTAAAAGTCCCATTAGTGCAAAGGTTCCTATTGCCACACTTGGTCACCATAAAGGAGAAAATTTCCACTAGGCTGTCTATTACATCATTCAGGCAGTGCAAGTAGATCAGAAACATGCCATTTCCCCAGCTGAAGAAATGTATTCCTTTATGAGATCAAAATTGGTGTGATGAGCAAGGCGGTGCCATAACTAAGGTGACCATTGTAGTCTATCCAAATAGCAAACTCTTCAGGCTCCATACAGTGGAACTGTACTATTTCCGGTAACACAGACTTTTCTAGGTAGTAGGTTCCTTCTCTTTTTTTTTCCCTAAGTTGCAGCCAAGGCTTACTGAGGTAAGGCATTTTCTTAGCATTTGTTGCTATGTGCTGTAACAGTACAAGATACTGAATATGTATTTTTTCTGTATGTATTTTCAGCTGGTGGTGTATACTACAGTGTATGTTGCTCTCATTGCAGGATGTCCCTTGCGATGGAGTTCTGCAAAAGCCACAAGCTGGTTATCCTTGCCAAGAAAACAGTGTCATGTTCAGTTCCTATGACATATACATACATAGCCCCTTTGTTAACCAGTAGAGAAATTTCCTATATCAACGATAGAAATATGTGCATGGAACTGCTACAAGAAAAGAAAACTTGCTGCGTGGACCCTCATGCTAAAGCACCATAACAGATCTAGAATCAACATTTTTTTTAAGTGCCTAA
Source organism: Donacobius atricapilla (assembly GCA_013397315.1). Taxonomy (NCBI): domain Eukaryota; kingdom Metazoa; phylum Chordata; class Aves; order Passeriformes; family Mimidae; genus Donacobius; species Donacobius atricapilla. Next base: position 439,447 of record WBMY01011116.1, read on the forward strand.
TTGCCAAAATTGAACCTAGAACAATTATCTGAGTAAGCAGCATTTAGGGACTTTGAGGGCAGTAGGTCCTGTACACATCCTGTTGATTCCACCATCAATTCAAAACAATCACTTCTCTCACAAGGAAATGTCAGTTCTCCATTCTTATTTTCTGGAGGAAACCAGAAAAATTAAAGTAATGAAAGAAATTCAGGTAGGCAGGTTTAACAGTTTGTTTTCTATGCAAGGCCACTGCAAAAGGTATATGTTGAAATTAGATGGCATTTTTAACTGTTTTCTTAACTCCTTTGATTCTTCCTACAAATGACATCAGCAGGCCTCATGCCTCAAACTTCACTGGTTTGTAAACAAAGATACTGAGTGACTGATATATTGAGGGCTTCCATTTTATCACGTTATTTCCTGTGTGTAAGAAATACATGCAGATCTGACTTTAGTCATCCTGGTTATCTTCCAGTTTCTTCCCTCTTCAACAGGATTTATCCGACATATTAGTGTGTGCTGTGATAATTGTACAGCCTCAGAAACTGAGACTAAAGTACAAAAAATCTCACATGAAATTTGTGATGCTTCTGCTGGAGTTGGAAGGTTAACTTGGTTTTGTTTGATGGCAATATTTTGTCCTCCAGAACCTCAGTTTAGTTATATTTAAAGTTCCTAATTCCTCAAGTTATTAAGTAAATTGAAATAAGTCCAGATGAAGAAGGTGATGTGTGCCCGTGTTTGCAGAAATTCTGACTAAATGCTGTTGAGCACTGTGAAATGTCTTGTTTGTGTCAATGTGTTGTCAGGTTTTTAGTGGCAGTTATTGAACTGAGACCTATCTAGTAACTATTTCAGTGCTCTTTACAGTGTATGGAAATGACAATTGGCAAATAAATAGAAAGGATTGTGCAGGCAGGCATTTTGTGTTGGTCTCATCCTTAGAGAGTTTCTGAAAAGCTGTGTCATCTTTCTCCCTCATGTTTCTGACTGGAACAGCCCACTACACAGCAGGAAAATCCTAACGTTGGCTTTTGTCCACCAGGGATGAGTCAATCACACAGTGCCTGATTCAGCTCTGCAGTCTCTTTCTCCTAGTGGCAGCTCCTCTTCTCTAGAGAACAAAAAAGTAGATTCATTGTTACACTGAAGACATTCAACACATATGGGTCGTGTTTTCAGCTTTTTCTAAAATCTGACAGCTCACATGATGTGTATGAAATAAGAACTTGCAAGTGCAATGAGAAGTAACCAGAGGTTTGCAGATTCATTTGGTACATTGTCTGATGACTAAGAAGGGAATTTAGCACCTGGTACGTTAAGAATGAATAAACAGATGGGGTTTTCATATAGGCTATATTTAAGGTGCAATGATCTTCCGGGTGGTTAATGTTAGACTAGTCCAGAGCAAAGCTGACAGCAGTCATGGAAGAGAAAGAGCCCTGAAGGCAGCTGCTACAAAATTCACAACTGGGGAAAGAGAAGAGTACAGCTGTCCTACTTGTGTACCTTTCCTTAGGTGACTGATCTGGACCATTGCCAGAGGCTTCTTGCATCTTTGCATCTTGCATAAGAGGCTTCTTGCATCTATCCTGAGCCTGTGTGGCAACAGTGTCTCCTTAATCTTTCTTCATTGCTGTTCATGTTTTTCTATTGCTACTTTAATAATAAGAAATAATTACTCTTTAACACTATTCTTTGCAGATTCAGGTACTTTAAAAATATTTGATAAAATTGGGAATTATCACAAGATGATTTCTGTATCTGTTGAATCAACCCTCTAAATATCATACCTTTTTGGATATTTCTCTCAACTAAGCAAAAAGCCACTCCTGTAGGACTCATCAGCGGCTATCACTTCTCAACAGCAAGGCCTAGGTTTCCATCACCCTCATTCTCTTGCCTCAAGGATGGGATCCTGCAGAAATTACATCAACCATCTGAACCTTATCCTAACCTTAATGATAGTCCGGCCAGGACCCTTATCTTTGAGGATGCTCCCTCAACACCATCATGGAGTCATGTAAAGTCAGGTGAGCCAGCACAGCCTGTGCCATGATTTATCCCCAGGCAGGCACCAAGCCCCATACAGCCCCTCTCTCACTTCCCCACCAGCAGGATCAGTGAGAGAATTAGAAGGGTAAAAGCTAGCTTGAGATAAAGGCAGATTAATAATGAAAGCAAAAGTTATGCACACCAGCAAAACAAAGCAAGGAATTAATTCGGTGCTTCCCATGAGCAGGCAGGTGTTCAGCCATCCCAAGGAGAGCAGGGCTCCATCATGTAACAGCAACTTGGGAATACAAACACCATCACTCCAAACATCTCCTCCAACCTCCTTCTCCCCACCTTTTCTATACTGAGCATGATGCCATATGGTTTGGAATACCCCTTGGGTCAGTTGGGGTCACCTGTCCTGGCTGTGTCTCCCCCCACCCTCCCATGCACCCCCAGCCTCCTCACGAGCGTGGCAGCACAAAAAGAGGAAAAGGCCTTGGCTCTGTGCAAGCCTTGCTCAGCAACAATGAAAACATCTCTGTATTATCATCAGTGTGTCCAGCACAAATCCAACCCACAGCCACTGTGAGATGACTTCGTTTCACTGGTAAGCCTACATTGGCTAGAACGGAATTTGCTGGTTCTTCTGTTTTAGCCTGCACAAGGCAGAACATTTTTCTTCTGAGCAAACTGTCTTTTTTTAGTAACCCTCAAGGATGGTATTTTCTTTCAAGGCTTCTTTCTGACAAGACTTTTTTATTTTTAGACTGTTATAAAAACACTCTACATGGAAAAGAAGTGTGTAGATTTGAACTTGGGTGAATAAATTTTCCCTTTTTTTGGTGGGTTTTTAAATCAATATCTTCAATAATCAGATGTTATTGCTATTACTTTTTTGTGCATCAATCAAGTTGAACAATCTGGTTTTGCAGAGAGTTATATGGACAGGTTGTTTGCCGCTCTGAATTGTACTTTTGTGATCATCACAACACATTTCTGTGAAAAAGAACATTACATATTCTGAAACATATTAGGTGTCATTACAAACAATTCCAGGGGTCCTTAAAATGACCCTGAATAAGGCTGCTAATGTAGGAACAGGACAATTCTACCTGGTATGAATAAGAATAGATAAAGCATGGCCTACCATTCCTCTAATTCATTGGACATTAACAAAGTGGTGTATTTTTATCCTGGACTACATGTGACTGGTATAAGTTTTGCCTTATTTTCTGGTGAGGGGGTTTTGTTCATTTCATTCTTATATCTTTGTCTCCATGCCTTCTGAAATATCACAGCAGTGCATATATTTGCAGACTTATTGATGGGCTTAAGGCAAAAAGAGTGATGCTTTCTGTAAAATATTCTCGACCACAGAATTATCTGTTCTTCTTAGCAAGAGGACATAGAACCCTGTAGAAAGGGAAGGACATTTTCTACATGGGCTCTATGGGAAGAGACATAGGAAAATGGATTAATCTTACAATTTCTCCTGGAGGTCATTACGTTGATTTGTACAGGTGGAGTTTCATAGGAATTAAGGTCCAACTGTCTGTATACCCTCAACCATTAAATTTTACCTAGATATCTTTTACCAAGGGCAAGGGCTTGAGTCGCATTGCATTTGATTTCTAAAAATACCTAACCTGGCTGCATGGATAGAATGAGATGAACTAGTGGTTCATCAAGGCTAAACATTAAAAAAAGTTTAAGCCACATTTCCCAAAGAAAATACTCGGTTTTTAATTTTTAAAATGACAATAGAAACATAATAATGTTTTACAGGTATGTTTGAGGGAATTTTAACTGAGAGAGTTGTTTGATAGTGTAGGCTCTATTAGCTGGAAGGGGAGTGCATACCAAACTGAATTTACTGACACTCAGCTCATATTTGCTTAAGGAGATTGTCTCAGAAAAGAGTGTGAGACATATTTATTTTAAGTCTGTACAAAATTAGACCTTGAAAATTTTTTGAGAGTTTTTGCATGCTTGTCTAGAGTGACTAGGTGCCTTGCCTTTTTTAACTAATACTGTATTTAAAACATATTTATAATAAATGTACTTGCATGCTAATATAAATAATTAATTACTTAGAATAAATATTCATGATCTCAGGCATAAAACTCACTGAGGACCAAGTCAGTTCTGAGCCTGTTCCAGGTCTTAGCATCCATACCATTGACCTTCCTACAGTACCCTGAAGATTTTCCATCCTACCATTTTAAGCCATAAATTTTCATTCAAAAAAGCAACTGTCTGCTTTTCTGACATACCCACAGCTCTTCCTCTTGTGTTGTGTTCAGCCAGTTGGCATCCACAGCATGTCAAAGCATATCACAAGTGAGGAGGGTTAACCTTTCAAAACTGTTTACCTCCATATGTGACCGGTTTTTGCAGCGCTGCAGTATTGTGGCACAACCTCTAAGTATAGCCTTTAGATGTGTTTCTAGGAACACTGGCTTATAAATAAATACAGTTGACAGTCTGCTAATCACAAGCCTATATTTACCACAGAGAAGTTGACATGATGTCATGAAGGATTTGACAATTAACCTTGAAAATTCCCCGAATATGTTCAACATCTATTGAAATTTTTCTGAATAAAACAAAAATTTTCAAAATAAGAAAGTTATGGCACAGGGTTCATTTGGATTGCAGAAGATAATCACTAACTGTAAGGGGTAAAAAACAATTCCACTTCCATCAGAATCATGGATAGGATTTTTAAACATTTTCTGACCTTGCTATTTTATGTTTCAGCTGGGTGAAGTGAAGCATTTCGCTATATTGCTGCCGCTTCTGAGCATTTGCATTAAGTTAATTCAGAAGAAAAGCTGGCCATGTCTACTTTCCCTCCTGGAAGGTCATTCTAATGGTGCTTTAGCTTTATCTTTGATTTTTCATTGAGTTCTATTCTTTAAGTAGGAGCTTCAGCATAGAAGAAAAGCAAGTTCATGGGTGCATGACTGACCAAAGGAAATAAAAAATACACATCTCTGTCTTAGCTGGATAGAGCCCTGGAAACAGCCTAGGAAGTTTTTAACACTTAGCAGAAGAATACTACCACTGAAAATATGGTTCAAGTCTTGGGGAAACAGATTTTCCCAGAAAGGCAGTGAACAAGTTCTTAGCAAGGTACTGGGCCAATGTGTCCTGAGGTTACGTTTCCAAAACTGTAGCTAAATTGGAACTGGCACTAATGATTCAACATAAGGGTTTATTTTGAGCTGTAGAAGGAATCTAATGGCAAACTTAACATCAATGTTATGTTTAGATGTGGAGATCTTGGCCCGTAGGATTTCATCAGAAGTGCTTTAATGTCTAATTCCCACTGACATCCAGGGGGTTCAGCACTTAATTACTGCTGAAGCTTAAGTTACTTTTGAAACTAGAAACCGGATATTTCACAAAAATCTTGCTCTTATATTTAACATTATTCCAATCCTACTGAGTTATGCATTTCCTTTGCACCTCGTTGTACCAGGGGTCAGCAAGTAAGAAGTTTTACCCCTAAGGTGAAACGCTGGCAAGTACAGCCAGCACGAGAGAGAATTGTATTAAAAACTATCTCTTTATGTCTCTTTATGTCCCTTGGCACTCTTTTCCTGCTGTGTGACTATGTGCCTCTACTCAAAAGCAGTTCTAGTGAGCCTTATTTTTACTCACAGGAAGACTCTCAGGTGTTTTCTAGTTGGTTACAATGCATTAAACCTTTGCTCAGCTTTCCTCCCACCCTTACTGTCTTCACTCACAGACATTTTACTCCGGGGGTTTCTAAGGCTTTGATGATTTGCAGCTGAGGAAAGAGCCTTGCATTGCTTGGCAGGCTGACCTATTTCGCAAACACAGGCAATTACTCCCACCACAGAGCAGCCCTTAATTCACAGCCAGGAACTGCAGAAGAGATTTCTGGTGTGCAACAATTCCCTGGTGCCCTGGAAGGCAAGCAGCTGTTCCCTCCTGTGCAAAGACTGTGGCCCTGGGAAAGGTGATGTGGCTACACTCCTCCAAAGCTTGTCAGCTGAATCAATAACTCTTTAAAACTGTCAGCAGGTAAGGCACATGACAGCCACCTTCAAGCTCCTTTAATCACGCCAGGATAACGTGTTGGCAAACTCCCTCAATCTATCCTCCTACTCTGAAGGCCAAGGACCTACATTTCCTATGACAAATATGTGTGATTATGTAAGTGTCTGTCTTCAAAAGTGCAAAGGGTTCTTTCATTAATTTCATCCCAGGAAAGCAAAATGAGAAAGCTACTTATATTAGCAACTTATTTAATTAATTGATATTTTAGCCAAGGTATGTGGTGTTTGCCTTTCAAGATGCATCCACTGTGCTGTGGATGCCTGCTGCATCGAGCCCACCTAGATTGGCATCCCAGTTTTTCCTCAGTTCTGTTATCATGCATGCCTTATAAAGTCATTTATTATACAATTTGGCTACTTGAATTCTTTTTCCTGGATGGTGTTTGCATTTTTAAAATGAAGTGTGGAGTGTTTGCTCATTAGTCAGTATTTTTTAGCTGTCACTCAAAACAGCTGCATGACTTGATCCCCTTCTGGTTAAAAAAATATTAACAGAGAAGCTGCCAGTCAAGTTTACCAAACAGTCCAACAATAGAAAAACTACAAGCCCAGAATATTATCCAGTTTCTGTAATTATACACTGAGCAGAGTAATAGAATAATTGACATTCATTACATGAGTTTAGGTGTTCACATTATAGACTTCTATTTTGAGGACATTATTACCATGCAGTAATAATTCAGTTCAGGTTGGCAATACCTAGAATACAATAGCTTTTGCAGAGTTAGGAAAATTTGTTAATATTCTACTTGCAAATATGCCAGTAAAACTGCTGCTTGATTCCTAAAGATGAAAAAGAAATTTTTAAAGACAAGCGGCAAATATTGAATATTTCAGAAAATAACTGATCTAAGCAAATATCCTTATTTAGACAGTGCTGCTATTAAATTGCTATTTAAACATCAGAGTAAATACCCTGTATAGCTCAGAAGTTCCAGATGTGAATGTGGAATGTGCCATTGGCGAAAAATAATAAATGCAAGTTGCAGTGTTTGACTGAATAATTGTGCTAAGTATATCAGATAAGATATTTTTTAAAGGCTCATAAGAGTTTAGTGAACCAAATTGCACTAATGACCCATAGAATTTATGCTTATAAATACCCAGTCCTCAAGTCTCTCAGATGAGGAAAGACACTGAAATTTTATGCCTCTGCAAAACTAATCTAAGAAGAATTAATTCACCTAACAGTTATTGCAGGTGAATTAGCATGAAACCCATTAGAAATCTGTGTACACAAATGTGAAGTCTTGAACAAATATATCACCACTGTGATAATCTTGAGAATGGCATCTAAGATTGGAAAAACTCCAGGATAGCATCTCTCATACTCACCCAAAGGCATGCATGCCATTGTTTGCAGCAGACATTCTCAGCATGCTTATAACACAGTGGTTAAACACTGTCTTGGGTGTACACAGGCACAAAGCATCACCTCCAGTTATAAGAAGATAAACTAAGCACTTCATCTAGAATGTAGAAAAGCTGCTAAGTTGGTAAGATAGCTTGATTTATACAGCTCTTGAGAAATGGCAGTTGTGATAATTCTGAATTGTGATTGCTAGCCAAGTGCTTGAAAGAATGAAATAAATACCTGTCACTGCCCACAACTGTGACAAGCATAATTCAAAAACATTCTCTCCTTCATGCTTTCACCTATTTTCAAAGCCCAGTTGCTTTTGTTAGATTAAGTGGGACTCAATTGGCTTCCAAAATATACAAGTTATATATCTTTTTGGTAAACTGATTGCTCAGGAAGGAAGGAAAGATCCAAAGACCCATCTCAGTGCTGATGAGCCAATGTTTGCAGTGCAGGCACAAATTGTAGCACTGGCTCCTGGGAAGTGGTGCTTGAGTCCACTGATAAGCACAGCACCAATGCAGGCAAATCATTCAGTGTTTGAAAGTTTAGCCAAGGAGTCTGCTGCAAGGTGTTACTGAGGTGCCATTGAAGCCATGCTCTTTGTGCCTGTGGTAATAGACTCTGCTTTAAAACTCCTGGGTTCCTACTCTTGAAAAGACTTTGTAGGTTGATATTTCAGGGAAATCATTCAGTTCCTTTTTCCCTGGTTCATGCATCCAGGAAAATGGATGTCATACTGACATTCTTCATCAGCTATTTTAAGAATAATGCAATGGCTACAGAGAATACTAAAATATTTTGAGAAAAGGTGTTAGATCCGCAAGGAATTGTTAAATGTCCCATTCACAGGAATATACACATTCTGGGAGCTAACTTTGCTCCTCTTGAAGAGTATAGAGAAATACAATGGAGCTATAAGAGGAAATTTTGTCACCTTTTAAGCATGGATAAAAGAGAGGGAATCTTATACTGGGGACAGAAATAATGTGTTTTATTAACTGAATATTGTCAGACACCATTTTTTTACAAACATCACTTGCATTTCCGAGAAGTCTCTGAGGTACTCGGTTCATGAACTCTTTGCACTGAGAATAGGCTATGTTGAGATCATGCCTGTGACTTTATCTATTTTAATGTTAAATTATGAATTTATGGATCTAGGTACTCTGTGAATAGCATAAATTATTTTAATGCAAACAGAAACACAGTGTGACAGCAAATAATTACAAATATATTCCTGCAGTCTACGGAACTTTACCTGATTACTTGACTATTGTATTCAGAGTCTCCTTACCTCATTATGAGAAAGAGAGATAATAAAAATGTATAGAGGCACAGGACAGGGGTTATTCTGATGACATAATTTAGGAAATAGGAGTGCTAGTCAGAACAGAAGAAAGTGAATTGAAATGCCCCAGATAATGAAGGCTGCTTTGGAAAAACTAGGAAGCAGTGAATATCCTTGCTGACTTGATAGTTACTCACACAAGCAGACGTTTGTCCTCAATATGACATCTTGTATTAAAATATGAGGCAGGTAACATCGATAAAACTTTCTTTAAAATTAAGAAGAATATTAGTTTCCTATGAAATTCGTTGCTGTTTCAGGATCTTTTAATTTAAAAAAACAAACAAAAAAAAAAAACAAAAAACCAACCACGACTGTTTGCAGGACTTAAAAAAACCCCATCTGTTTAAGGAAAGCAGATGAGCTGGCTTGGGGGGAAAGCCTGAAGACCAGCAAGTAGATAGGTGCAACCTGTGTGTGACTAGACACAGACTGCAAACCAGAGCAGTGAGTTGCTGGGACAGGATGCTGCTACCAAGAGGAGTGAGCGTGGAAGGGCAGCTGTCTGGTTTTATGGTGGACCACAACACATTCCTGAACCAGACAGCTCTAATCTCAGTGCTCCAGCCATCAAGAGCTTTTATCTAAATGCAGATACCTGGGCACCCTGTCCCAGTGCTGGGTTGGGTACAGGGATCTGGAGATACCAGATGAGATGGACATAGGAAGAGGGCTAAGAATCTGGAGAACATCTACAGAAAACAAATATATGAGCTGGGAAACCTGTGGGTAAAGTAAGAAATATAAGGAGCATTGGGAAAAAAGCAGTTTGAAAACCTTGCAGATTAGGTGACAAAGGGAAAAGGAGGGTGTCTCAGGGAACATTTGGAACAGAGGTGACATTGAATCCTTTTGGGGTCAGAAACAGTAGAAGGAAAATACGTAGAACTGAAATGGACAAGATGTTTAATCTATAGCTTATGGTAGTTGTTTTGTGAGAGGAGAAGGAGGAGTTGAGTATCTCAGAAAGATAAATTAAATCACACTCTTTCCCCTTGACAGACATTGCTTCCCAAGATCAGAACAAGGAAAATATCTAAATAACCTTATATTCATATACTGTTCAAAACAAAATTTCTGTTTCCCAGATCAGGTTAAGATTTGAAAAAAATTAATAATTTAAGTATGCTAGGTTATTGCAAAAGTGTTGCATTTATTTCTTGGCTAGTATCAATGCCCATAAAATGTTGTTTCAAAACAATCAGAAATAGCAATAGAAAAATTTGAAACTCTTTCCAGTATAACCAGGCCAGAAGTGCTAAGAGTTCAAATAAAATGCTAGGAGCTCAAAATATAATTCATCTTGGTATCCTAACATTAAAACTTGTAGAGAAAGGGAGACAATCTACAGGCACACTGAATGGATTTCTGATTAATGTGAAATTTTTTTTCCTACCAGTGCTGGAGTGTTTGGGGAAAGGTATTTTGCGTGTGCTCTAGTAAGAACCACAATTACTAAAAAAAAATTTTTAAAAAATTGCCTAACCTCTTTACTTTATCTCTGTGTGGAAGACCATTTACTCAAATAGATCAGGGCACTTTCTTTTTCTCTAACTGGTAATCTGAACCCTTAGAAGTGTCTTACCTTTCAAATCTCTAAATGGGCTATTAGTTTGTCATGGTGTTGGTTTTGATTCTTTGTTTGGCAATGTGTTTATGGCATGGCTCAGAGAGTTTTCTATGAGCTGTTTTCTAAGGAATAGTTATGTTTATAATTGACTGAGGGGGACAAGTTATCTAAGTGCAGTACTAGCAGAGATAAGCTATTTTTCTACAGGCTGAATGAAGAGTCATTCACAGTTGCACATCCAAGCGACAATCAAAGCTGAAGGGAAATAGCATATCATCACCTTCCCTCAGTTGAGGGCATGCACATGATCCTGTTTCCTCTCCAAATCAAAATTAATAAAATGGACCAGAGTAAAGGTATTCTATTAGTCTAGTATATTCACCAGTAGGTTTAGAACTACTGCTTCTGGGCTTTTATCAGTTGTTGCTACTACTGCTGATGTTGAGAAAATACTGGATTTTCATATCAAATTGTTTAGGTAACTGTTACAGATTGAATGCTTTATTATAGCTATTCTCTTTGTTAAAATGTCCTGGTGATGTGAATTGATAACTTCTTGATCATCAGTGTCATAAAAATGCCTTGCTAATCTGCTGTCACACTGTATCAAAAAAACAATAAATCAAATAAATATTAGGTATGCAGCTGACTCCCTTTGTGTCTGCAGAGAATCTGATTTACAGTCACACTAGTGTAAAACTAATATTCATTCATCTGCACTTTGAGGTAGATGTGCAGTAATCTTTAAAACATGATCTAAGTCTTTGAGTTCCATTTGTGGGGCCCTCTTTGTGTTCTATGTCCATCCTGAACTATATCATGTTCCAGCCTGGAGGACCCTGTTCTGTATGCCTGTAGATACTGAAACATTACATTTTAATAAAGTACTGGAGAAGTAGATGAGGTCAAGAAAAGGAGAGTGCCTATTAATATACGTTCTTCAAGCAGCAAAAATAATGAAGCCTCATTTCCTGCCTTAACCACTGCCCTGAAAATACATCATTTTTTTTCTCAGATCCCCTGGGTTGTCACACTGTGCTGTTCACTCCTTGCTTTATTCTCAGTTCTCTCTCACAACTTTGGATTTGGATGGCTAAGAGGCAATATCTGATGGGATTAGCTCAAAGCTACATCTTTGTGAATTTGCCAGCTGCCAGGGACATATTTATTCACTTACTAATTGGTCCCTAGCTGTTGCAATAAAAATGCCTGAAATTCAGGCATAAAAATGAAAATCCTGAAGTCCACCATACTTAGAGTGAGAACATTTCTTTGGGTCCTTCTCTAGCTGCCATCTCCCCTAAACCTCACAGAATTTAGTATCTTTGAGACGCCTGTTTCTGTGTCAAATTCTGTTGGAATTGGTTGGTCATTCTTAACAATTGCCATGGAGCAGTCTGATGTGCAGATGCCTAAAGAAACAAATCCAAAGATTTTAAAAAGAAGTGTGGACGGAAATAAACACTAGTATAGATTATCCTGACTTTAAGTCAGCAGAAAATAATAGCAATGTCAACTGTTGTATTGGTTTGGCATGAATGGTAAAAAACAATTAGTGATCTGCTTTAAAACTGACAGCCAGGTTGGCCAATTGGACACACGGCTTAAATACAGTGAGATTTTGGGAAAGGTCTTTCCCTTCCTGCTGCAGGCCTGCCATGAGGTAACATCGAGGGGGGAGCAGTGGGGCCCGGCTTAGGCCCCGCCACCCCCGGGGCTGGGCTGGGGCGGCCGTGCTGGGTCTGGCCCTGGCTGGAGCCGAGCTGGGTCCCCGAGCCCAGCAGATGCCGGCAGAGAAAGGGGAGCCACGGCTGCTGACATCCAGCCCATCCTACGGCCTGCCGGACGCCGGCTGGGCCGAGGGAGATGATCCTCCCAGCCCTCGGGGCCCTGGAGAGCAGCACTGAGCCCAGGCTGGGCCAAACCCACCCCATGAGACCGAGGGGTGGAGGGGGAGAGAAGATCCTGGCCACCGTTTCTGAGCCTTCCCCACCTTGTGGATTTGAGGCTTTCACAGATACCGTGGCAGAGACCACGTGGATGTCTGCAGACCCAGGCAGGAAATGTTAACTCTTCCCTCACACAGACTGAGACTTTTTTAAACTAACCCTTCTCAAAGAGAGAGGAAAGGCCGAATTGGAGATATGCAAAGGGTAATATGAAGATATCAAAGTCAGTAAAGGAAGAGTGACTTCTTAAGTGGAGGAGACAACAAGTTGCCTTAGTTCTAGGCTGTAAATCTCCTTTTATTTATGGTAACAGACTGTTCTATTTCCTTTAAAACGTGGACTAAGAATGGGGAGATGATTTTGTGGATTCAAGCAGAGGAATCTTATTTTACTGAGTGGATATTGAGTTAGAAACTGCAATCTAGTGATCCTATGAGATGTTTGAAGCCTCATCACCAGTGAAGAATGAGAAGTCCTTTGTTGTGGAGCTGTGCATCTTTAAAAGGTGAAACCCCATGTGTAAGGCCACGGCCCATATGTAGTCATGGGAAAGGCTACATTTTGGGAGGCTCAGAAATGCAGATTCTCAGGCAGGCTGCTATTGTGAGAGCTGGAAGCCACAAACAGACTGTGTCTCTTGTGGAAAATTACCAGAACAAAAATCAGGAGGTACTTGTCTCTCAAAGACTGGATGAAATACTATTTTATTAGTGGTACTGACCTAGAGTTCTGATTTTCTGTCTCTTTACATTGTTTTGTGGAAAAGTAAACCATTGGTACAGGGAAGGGGAGTGCTTTTAAAAAGATTTCACAATATTTTTTTTGTTCACCTTTAGTGTGTGTTAATAAATCTGTTTCTATCTTTAAGTTAAGCCTGTTTTGCCTTTCTTCTAATCCTATTCCATAGTGGGAAGATAGAGCACTACACTAAATTTAACAAAATAAATTCAGCAAATGTGAAACCACTACATCTTCTGGTGTTTCCTCCCAGTTGCAAACTTTAACCCATTACAACTGTGTACTCAGGTAATAAAAAATTAGAAGTGAGACATTAGAATTCTGCCACCCCTTTTTTTAATTGGATATCAGGTCTTGTTATCCAGACCTGTTTTCATTCACTGACAAGCTCAGAAGTTAGAATGATGACAGCAACTATAATGAATAATGTATAAATATTTTTTTAAGTTCATATGACTTAAAGTCACATGAGATCTTGAAGCAGGAAGGAGTAGCACTTATACAACTTGTACTAAAATCTGTCATCTAGATGGATATGAAAATTAGGAATGAATAAGTGAGGGAGTGCTCAGGAGCACCTACTAAATGCCTGTCCTTGCTCTCATCTTGTTCGATAGCCTTATGGATGATGACATGTATCATTTGCCAGCTGGAGTTCCAGTGACTGGTATTTCTAGGCTTTGCACAGAGATGTGAGGGTAGCTGGTAGTGCTTAGGACAGCTGCCATCACAGGCCAGTCTGACTGAGTGGTCAGAATTATCACAGCAAACTAATTATGGTTTAATACAGCAAAGTGTATTTTACAATGAATAACACAGGCTACACCCATAGGATGGGACATTCTCTGTCTTAGAAGACAGTAATTCAGAAGATGGCATAGCAGGAGAGAGAGGAGCTTTTTTGTGAGATCTCGGTGTCAAGTTGAGGCTTTGAACCTTATATTGATCCGTGGATGAAGAGGAAAAAAATATACAATAGACACATTAAAAAGATCAAACCACTTTGAACACCACCAGTAAGACCACTGTGCCCTGTTCTGTGACTCACACTTCCAGGAGGAAGGAGCTACTCAAGGAAATTAAAAGGACAGGAAAAAAATGGTCTCAGGGGCCATCAACCAGCCATTGGCACATGTATCTTTTAGGAACTCATAAGCCTAGAATATGGGGGAAAGGTTGAAGAAGTAATTTAATCTCTCTCTCTGGGTACTTACACATTTGAAAAAAAAAAAGCTTAATGACAGGAGCCAGGGGAACTTTGTCAATCTTCTAGACAAGCAGCAAAAATGGAAATTAGATTCATTTAAACTTGCAACAAGGTGCAAATTTTTGGCACAAGCCAAAGGTAAATATTGGAAAAGCTTTTTAGAGGAAGTTTTGAGTCATTATTTTGCTTGGTATATTCAAATTACACTAGTTTTTCAGTCTGCATGTAGTATATAACTCTAAATATTCCATACATACAGAATGTGTGTAATACTTACCTGCATATATCATGTGTATATATTCCAACTATATCAGATATAGGTAGATATATAGCTGTAGAACTTCCTTACTGATAATAAATAACTTTGAAACTAATATTGAAGACAAAGATGTAAATATGAGACCTAAAATAATCCAAGCATGACATGAGCTGGAAGCAGAAATAATCTCCAGAATACACTGAATATTCTTCAAAACAGTTTGTTAGACTTTGCTTCAATTTACATTATCTTCACAGTAGGTGAAAATATGGATTTTCTTTAGAGATGTAAGAGAAGAGGTTAGTGATTGCTTTTCCACTAACAGGAAAATAAGTCTGTTTAATGAATTATTGTGAAAATACATTTGAACTTTTTTGAAGTGAAAGAAATATAGCCAAGAGTTTGATCCAAAGCTTCTTCATGTACTAACATGAGATAACAGCTCCAGTTTTTCCTTTGCTAAGTGGGATTGAACAAATACTAAATTGATTTTTTTTTCAGAGTGGCACTAATTATGTTTTGTCCCAAAACACCATATCAGGTATTATGCTCAACATCTCTTGTGAGCTTAGATAAGTTTAAAAGACAAACACAAAAAAATGCTACATATACAAAATATTTCTTAGACAAATTGTGTCAAATGAGGTACTAACTTCAGACCGATTTTAATGTACAAGTGGGAGAAATATCAGTTCCTTAACGAGGCCTGAAATTTATTCCCTTTCAGAAAGCCAATATGAGCCTATGAACCACTGAAAGCCAATCCTAAAATCATGACTTAAGGAGATTTAAGGGCCCCATGCTATCTTTGCTTGGAGCCAATATTTTTTTGCCAGTGACCTGGTCCATGGTTATTGATTTGTAATTAAACTTAGTATAAGATATTCAGGATATTTTTCATGCCAAAATGCATCTTGGCTTCTAGTCTTGTCTGTGTTGGATGCTGGCCACAGCTAGTGCAATATCTAATATATCAATATATATATAGAGAGAGAGAGATATAGATATAGATATAGATAGATATAGATATAGATATAGATATAGATATAGATATGGTGTAATGGGTTAAAGTTCGAAACCGGGTAGAAACACCAAAAAATGTAGTGGTTTCACATTCGCCGAATTTGTTTTGTGAAATGTAGTGTGGGGATCTATCTTTTTACTATGGAATAGGATTAGAAGAAAGGCAAAACAGGCTCAACTTAAAAATAGAAACA
>WBMY01011116.1:455715-479229 GCA_013397315.1 Donacobius atricapilla
CTCTCTCTCTCTCTCTCGGCTCAGCTCGGTTCTGCTCCCGCAGGGCCAGCCCTGGCACGGCCGCCCCAGCCTGACCCTGGGGGTGGCGGGGCCTGCGCCAGGCCCGCTGCTTCCCCCCTGATGTTACCTCATGGTGGGTCCGCGGCAAGAGGGCAAGATTTCCCAAGATTCCTGTATTTAAGCTGTGTGTCCCCAGGGGTGTACACTTTTTACCTGATTGGCCAACTTGGCTGTCAGTTCCAAAGCAGATCACTGATTGGTTTTTTCCCATTCATGCCAAACATATGGTGTATTTGAAATATTGATTTAGCCCTTCCTTTTCCGAATCCTCAGCAGACATTTTTAGAGCCAATGATAGTGCTATTTGTAGTTTAGGATACTCACTATGTCTTGAAAAATTACTCAGAAGAGATAATTTGAATTTGCCAGATACTATTTCCGATATGTTCCACCATATTGCAGCCAGTATGATCATTTCAACTTGTTTTTCTTGTGGGATGCTTGTGGAAAACGCAACAGAAATCTTGGTAAATAGTAAAAGTATGTATCTTTTACCAGTTTATTTCAGGCTTAGGAAAATTGTCTTCAGCTATTTAGTACTGAGAGCTTCTGAGTAAAGAACCTATGCCCTGGAAACCTTTGATTTTTAAAACTCTGAAGGTCCATGAAATATTATGTTTAAGTCATTTGAACCCTACAGAACTTCAGCCAAATCAATGGCTGAAAACCAAAGGTAGATAAATTCAGACTGAAAAAAAAAGTGCTTATTTAAAGTAAAGGCAAATATCCCTTGGAAGGATGTTTTGTCTCTTGTTTGAAACTTTTGAATTCTGATTCACTTCTTTGAACACAGTTATAGGATTCACTCAGTGTTCACGATGCAATGCTGTGTGGCTTGTATTTTACATTGATTTTTACTGTGCTATTCTGACTTTCAATATATCTCTACATTTATGAAGCACAATACTGAAGTATCAAATTTTTTATATGTTTCACTAAAAAAATTAAGATGCTGAATTTGTTGTGACTATGTTAAACTAAAACAAAAAAATTTTATAGGTACTTCCTTTTCCAGATTTTTTACTTTCTCTACAAGCATTGGAAAACTCTATTTGTAGTAACCTTCCAATTCTCAGGGGTATTCAGTGCATTCTGCTCCCACATCCTCTCATTAAATCCCAGGAAATAACGTGACAACCTTGATATTCTCAGACATCCATTTTTGAGGCACCCAGTATGTTGTAGGCCACTGGCAGGTGGCAAGACATTCAGAGGAAAGAGGGTTTACAGAATTTTGAGGAATGTTTCATGTATCCTGGTGCAAGGACAAAATCATTTCCTTGAGTGGTCCTGGAAGGAACAGGTACAACCTGGCCCCTAAAGCCATGACCATAAGTACAGTTTGTGCATGCAAAAATATACTGGCATGAGGTGATTCATGTGCTGAGTTGACCTTGGACTGCAGCCAGACTCCCACCCAGCTGTTCATTTACTCTGCTTCCTCAACAGGACGGGGTGAGGAAAGAGGATAAAAAACCTTGTGAGTTGGGCTAAAGGCAGGGAGATATTTTACCAGCTACCACCACAGGCAAAGCAGATTCAACTTTTATTGCCAGTGGAAGCACACATGGATAGTGAGAAATACAGATAAATTACAGCAAGATTTGCCCCATGTTCCTTTTTTGCCAGTATAAACTTCATTCTTTTAACCTTGACCCTTCTGTCTTCCCCTTCCATGTGGCACGGGGTGATGGGGAATGGGGAGCTGCAGTCAGTCCATACCATTTTTGCTCTCCTGCTTCCTTCTCCTCACACTTTTCCTCTGCTTCAGCATGGTATCTCTCCTACAAGGTACAGTTCCTCCAACATAAAACTTCTCCAGTGTGGGTTCTCCAAAGGCCATACTTTCCTTCAAGAAATATCCAGTCTGTAAATAGTCTCTATCATGATCCTTCACAGGCAGTGAGAAATTACCTGCTCTACCATGATTCTCTCCCAGAGATGCCTGGAGAACCTCCTCCCCTTCCTTCTTCTCTCACCTCAGTGTTTACATTACTGCTCTCTCATGCTTATTTTCCCCCCTCCTCTGCCTATTAGACATTTTAAAATGTCTGTTCTTAAATGTTTTCCAGAGGCACCAACATATTGGTCGATGGGCTGTGTCCTGTGGTAGCTTGATTTGGAGCAGACTGGAAACTGGCTGGAAAGACGGGGCAGGCTCTGACCTCTCCTCATGGAGGCCACCCCATATGCTCCCTGCCAACACTTGGGCACCTGGCACCCGATCAGAAAACAGTTAGAAGACAATTAGAAAACAGTTTCATGGAGAAATGATTAGGAAGCCAACACTGTTTGTAGCACCACTATGTTTTCACTTCAACAGATTTATTTCCAAATTTTGGACCATTTCAGTTTTAGTTTTGTATTGTTGCTCTGAGAGTTGTTAGTCCAAACTTTTACTTTCTTGCCCTTTTTTGATGTGTGGGTTCAGTCCACACATGCAGCAGTGCCAAGTCGGCCACCAATGCCTGGCAGGCCCCTGCCCTGTGAGCTGAGAAGGGAGCCATACAAACCTTGGGGCAGGTGACACGGTGACTTTGCAAAAGAAACAAATGCTAATACTAATTTTCTTCTTATTTGGGGTTATACACTCTCATAGACTATGTACTATATATATATATATTAAATTGTGTATTCTTTAATAGAAGACTTAAATAATCTAAATGGCATTTACTGTGTACATCTTCTGGGGGGAGCGGGGGGGTTCACTTTAATATATTTCCAAAGCATTGCCAATAAAAGGAGTTCCAGTTGATCTTGTTAGATGCTATGGAATGAAAATCTATTTGGCTGGTTCCTCCAAATCAGTGAAATGTAAGAGCATAGAATTAGTACTGAAGCTAGGTAAGCAAAAGCATAGAAAAGCTCAACAGGAGAGTACCTGTGAAATCACAGAAATATGGACCAGCAGAAAGGCATTTCCTCAAGAGTTGAGTTCTAACAGTATTTTTCACTTGTCTAGTAAACTCCATCTTTTTCTCTTTCTCCTGCTGGGTGGCAGGGAGAAGGGCTGCTGCTGCTGCCATTGGCGCTGTGGAAGGTGTCCTTGCGTGCAGTGCATTGGACAGAGCAGTGCAGGTGGAGCTGTCTCCCATAGATGGTGCACTATATTTAACTTAGCAAGGGGTTGTCATGATGTTTCTTAAGAGCTAATGGCAGGGTTTGTTCTGCTTGGCGTTGCTGTATCCTCCGAATAATCCCTTGATTTCTGTAAGCTACCTGCAGTAGGCTCAAGCCATTGAAATCGTTGAAGTGTAGTAATTGTGGAAATGAGCCTGGAGTCAGTGGATATGTTTGTGTTGCACATACTTCACTGGAATAAAAGACACCAAATTACCTAACAGAGTAAGGAGTCTAGCTGTGAAAGTACAGAATCTAAGTTTCGATTCCTAACAGGCAAAATGATCTCACGCTGTCTTGCCAAGCCTGGCAGCACACAGACTACACAGAACACATGAGTATGAGGCGGTGTCACTGCCAGTGAAGGACTGGACTTGATTGGTGGCTAATAAGGACTCCTAAACTGAAAGGGTTAAGTGTAACACATTTTTTGTAGAACAAAAAACTAACAAATCTTAGAAAAATGTAATTGAAAGGGAAGAAATCACCCAGCATGTGGTCTTAGCTAGGGTATTCTGGCAGTGAGACTTTCATTCAGGTATCTGAAAGAGCTGATTACTTCTACAGATAGAGGAGAAGGTAGTGGATCTTTTGGTGTCTGTGAAGAAAGAGAGACCTCAGTTACCTACTGTGGTCATTTGAAAGACAGGAGAGAGACAGCTTCCATGGTTCTTGTGGTCCCTGCATACCAAGTTGCCTCTTTTTTATCTGTGTTGGTTTTATTCTTAATTTCTAATACAAGTCCTGAAATATTAACAATAAAAACTGAGTAAAAGAGTTAGTTTGGATTTACGGGCAAGGACAAGGGGAAACTGTGCTTGATTTTATCTTGAAACAAAATTATGACCATCATCCATGTATTTAAAGCTATGACCAGAATTGCTGATCTGCAGAAGCTTCTCAACACTGTCTAAAAGTTAGATTTGCTGAAGTGAATAAGAATCTGAGTGCAGTAAGACATAAATCATTCGTCAGACCCTGTACAGACCCTAACTGCTAAAGATACATAAAATAAGCCAAACATTTTTTCCTGTACAGAGAGTCCGAACCACTGCTGGTAAAAAAAATAGCAGTAGGTAAAATGAATAAGGTTGAAAGTAACAGAACATGTAGACTATTTCTCGATTTTCAGGGCAATGACAAGTTTTTGTGCAGGAGTAAATTAAAGAAGCAGCTGGAAGTTGTCTCACCAGAAGTGTATATTGAAAACAGCTGAGAGGAATCATGGGAGAAATTATTCCTCTATATATGCTAGCATGTTCTATGAATATTGTGTAACACATAGGAGAAGTAATATCAGGTGCAATTCTGACTTACATTTCAACAAGGAAGAGTTACTGTCACCCATTATGCTGCATTAACCACCTCGGTATGCTGTGGTAGAAAGTTAAGGTGAATGTTGGCAAGCTGATGATACCATCTATGTTTCCTTGAAAATCTCCAGCTATGAATGAAACCTGTGGCAAAAAATGGACATGTGAACTACTGGAGACTCAACCTCGGACACTGACACTCCCATGTTTGTGGGTAGCAAACAGCCTGAGTGTATAACCACAGGAGTGGAACATTTCAGTGGGGTACCCTTTCAATCTAAACACAATCAGATATAGTGGAAGTCAAGACAAAAGAAAATAGTCCTTTTCTGACCTCAGGAGGCTTATTTCAGTTGAACAGAAAGCCTTTGATCTTGATTTAGGATAGCTAACAAACTTGCTGACATGGGAAAGTAATAGGATTATTTTGGCAATATGTTTATGGGGAAATAGGCCAGGTGAGGGCGAGAGTTTGTATTGTTGTCCCGTTGGAAAATAGGAATGCATGAAACAAAAGTAAGATTCATATTTAGGTTTCATCTCACAGTATTGGTCAGGGAATGAGATCCGTGAGCATGAAATGTACTGATGACCTGGGCACATGGCCCTTGATATGACCAAAAGCTGCCCTTAAAGCCTTCAAAGCCTGCTGTGTACTAAGCCACATACGGAAGCACAGTATGTACAGCATGACTTATACTGCTGTCATGCACTGTGTTTGGGAACAAAAGAATTAGTGCAGAAACCCATAGACTATTTTCAAACTGTATGCAAGGCTGCCTCCACGTGAATCTTTAGCTTGTGCCTATACTTCCAGAGCAGCATGGCAAAAGATGTGTAAATATAGCAAGACATTTTCTGAAACTGGGGAGATGCAGTCATGATATGCTGTTTCCTAAAGGACTAAAATATGAATATTAGAGATCCTTGGCTTTGGTTCACAGAAGGACCTGGAAGCTTGGATGCATATAATGTCACTTCTTCAACTGAGAAAAAAAAATCAAAAAATAGGCTTTCTTAAAATAATGTTTTAAGGTCTCACATCCCAGGCAATGTTGTCACACCTAGATGTCCTGCTGCATTTGGTATTCCTGCTTTTAGAAGAATTTACTCCTGGAAATGGTGAGATGAGTACAAATTTTAAAGGAAGGATGAAGCACACAGACTCCTTGGTAGGAGTTTGATTTCTGAAATCAGGTTGAATGTCAAGGAGCACTTTCTCAGATCAGTTCATTCATTTGTAGGGTTTCCAGCTGATTCAAGCTGTTCTGTCCTTATGCTATATAGGACTTATGTACTAATATGATTAGAAACAAAGTCATTTATGGACCTGGATATACCTTTAATCTTTCAAGTCCAGATCAGGTTTCTCACAAATGCCATTGAGGATAATTCCATTGACTCTCATCTAGTTATTTGAGCTTGCTAGCTTCCTTAAAACAATATTACATTTGTGTATGCATACATTATCTTTTCCCTCATATACATTTGCTTTCACTTATGAAAGTCATGTGTGTGAGTTTTTTATCTTGTATTTAATGAGCTGGAGTTGATTGTAGTGTATTATGTATTATATTTAAAGTATCCATACAGAAATGCCACAATCTATAAAATGCAAGCACGTATCATATATGGAGAAATTAATTATTTCAGGGAAAGAAATTAAAATTATGATTCAATCAAAGCAATTTTGTTCTTTGTTTATCAGACAGAAAGTCTGAGGGACTCTCACTATGTTAAGAACATCTGAAAGATATCTGTAATTAAAAAGCTATCATTCCTTTATACAAATAATATAATTAAGTAATGCAAACCATTCACAGAATAAAAGAGGTTAAGTTGTATTTTTCATTCAAAACAGATTATAATTAGTTCCTGGCAGAATGTTGTCCTGATACAATTCAGTGTTTTATTGCTGTTGTGACTATTGTGAATGGACTATGCTGCAAAGGCTGAAAATGGTATGTACACTCCCACTCTTTGCTATTTAAGTATTCCAGGTGTCCACTTTAGAACCATACAAAAGCATCCTTTTCCTGATGCAAATTGTGATGTTTTTCCTGTGCAAAGCCTGCATTTCTTTCCTCTTCAGGACAGAAATTTAGAGATCAAATCATATACTGCAGAAAATGTTTAAAGGTTCATCTTCAGAAAAGAAAGAAATAGGAATGTGCATTCCTGCTTCCTAAGGCCATTTTGAAGAATTCCTGCTTTCCGGTTCTTTCCACAGTCTGTAGTGGATAAGCATATAATTGCTGGAGTTCATATTCACTGGGAATGGCTATTCAGTCTTAATTTCCAAGATCAAGACCCTAAATATATACCCTGTTATAATACAGTAGAGTCAAATACACCAGAAAACTGCTACAAGTACTCAAAAAGTGTGCAGACACTGCAGATGAGTAAGTGGGAAAGCTGGTTCTTGTTCTTTGTGAACAGTGTCTCCATAGATCTTTTCCAATCTCTTTTCATTCCTGAGTGGCAAATAAGTCTTCCTGGCTGCACCTGCATTGCTAAAATTTTTGTTTGATAGTAATAGAAATTTATTTCAGTTCTTCTTTGAAATAGGGATAAAGAGGTTTAAGTGATCATATACTCAGCAAATGCATCAGTATGTTCTAATTAATGAATTATCCATTCAGTGTGACAATATTTCACTTTATTTCTAGCCATTCCCAGTGAATTATTTATATAGTGAAGTTTATTAGCAAACTGCCATTTGCATCACTTTTGCATCATTCTTCTCATTATTAATTTACTTTCAATAATTCTTAAGTGCTTGGTCTCATCAATAAAGAAAAATGGATGAAGCCCATGAAGCGTTTAACTTCATCCTAATTTTATATCCCTAATACCATTGCCAATAGCCAAGAGCAGATACATAATATATTAACTGGCAATTCTTCCCTTTTGTACATTCCCTTGTCTCCTTTTCTCTCCTGTATGCCAGTATCCCTGAGTTTCTGCTGTAAAAGCAGAGGATGATTCCCTATTAATGACTATTTAAATAACAGAATTACATAGCTATTGTACTTGCTTCTTTATGTCCCAGACAATGACTATGAATTAATTAGCATTAGAACAGTGGAAATTCCTATGAATTTAACATTATATTCTGTGTGCATTATTGAATGATTTTGCACTTCCTAATGCAAAACTGATGATATCTCTACAAACCTCTGTGGGAGTGTGTGAGGTCATTAAAGTTAGATTTGCAAAGAAAATATATGAATTTCTCTCTCGCATTATTTTTTCCTGTGCTGATAATGCTATTTTTGAGTTCTTCTTCAGAGTGGCTTGTTTGTATTGAAAGATTCTTTATCCTATTCATCTACCTTTCCCATTTCATGAGGGAAATGAACTGTGCTTTTCAATACTTAAAACATTCCTAGAGGAAAACAAGAACTTACATTTTCAGCTCCCAGGGTTGTCATCAGAGATAATGGATACAGAAAGGCAGCCCAGAGTCAAAAAGCAAATATACATGTCAGAAATGAAAACACCAATTTATACCATGTCTCTTTCCTGTCTTCATTGTTGATAGCTTATTTTCTCCATGAAGGAAGATTCCAGAAGTAGCTTTGGTGGTTTTGTGTGCAGGCATCTGCATGGGAAGAAAAATTATGAAGTTTTATTAAAAATTCTCCCTGGAATCCTAAGTTTGCTCTATATTTCTGCTGGTTTTTTGTTATTATTTTTATATTCATGGATTCATGGGCGCTTACAATATTACTAGCACCCTGCCAGAGAGAGAGAAATACTGGCAAACACAATCCCTCCTGAAAGCAATTAATCTCTCCATACTAATTACTGAGCAAAATCTTAGTGTTTTAAGCCAAGTGAATTGTTCAAATGGATTTTATCTCCATAACTTACTTTTTTTCTCTTTTAAATTAACCTTTTTTACTTTCTTTCAAAGTAAATAACAACATGTATTTAGGCTTAAATTTACCATTTTCTATTAATACAATTTCTTAAAATTTATAATACTTTAGTAATATATTCTTGATTGTTAAGTTCTAAAGAAAGCTGTTTAATAGGGGAGAAAAATACTAGCTATGCATCCAGAATCAAAGGTTGTTGAAATGATTAAATAGCTTTTAACAGCCAACAAAAGAAATGTTTTCTTCATGTCAGTTTGATTTACTTCAATAACTTGTTCAAAGTTTAGCAACTGCTTAGAAATAGAATAAGCTGAAGCATCATTATCTTTAAATGGTCTATGAATAAATTCTCAGTCTGGGATCCTGAGACTTATGAATCCATTCATTAGCTGTATGTAAAATTAGCTTTGCTAGTAAACCAGTTTTAAGTATAAAATGTCTGATACATTTTTTCCTCTGTACACAACATTTATTGCAATTTTATTTAAATAATAAGTACACTTGAAAGGCAAGGATTTTGCATTTCAATTGCAATTCCCGTTTCCATCCAAAGCAGCTGGATGCAAGTCGTAAGCAAATAAAAATTAATCTTCTAGTAAAGAATTATCATTCGTTTCTACCAGAATGCTATGTAAGTATTTATCATTTGAATAATTATGCTGAACTATACAATTTTTAAAATGGGAATGTAAGGTGTTTTTCTGGTAGTGTATGAAAGCAACAGATTAGTTTAAAAGCCAGGTTCATTTCAAAGCAACTTTTTTTTTTCCTAAATTTACCTACTGACAAGAAACAAATTCCCTTGAGGAGAAAAGAATAATACACCTTTAAAATAAGTATAGAAAGGTCTATGTTTTTAACAATTGTTTTACAGTTTTTGTATTTTCACAAAACTAATGTTGTAAATCTTATGAGAAAATTTCATATTGAATGCTTTAAGTATTTGTCAGGTTTTACTAAAGTATTTTAGATTAGGGCATTGTAAATAGGCAATTCTGTGATATATTGGAGATAGAATGGCTATATAAATTAAAATATATAGCCCCCTACTTTAGGAGCATTTTTACTCGCAATTTTAATTCAGTAAAAAATTCCAACATTTTAAAATAAATTTAATTTCCAGCTGGAACAAAATAAGGTCTGACATTTTCTATTTATTGAAATTCTGTGTAAAAGTGGTGAAAATATCAAAATGGGCATTATTTTTCCCTCAGCAAGAGTAAGGTAGTCAGTTTAAATTTTGATATAACAAAAGTGACATAAATTTATTTTTAAGATGTAGATTTATGCTTAAATTATTATTGATTTAGTTTATATGTATATGATGCTGATATTTTAATTAGAAAGACTTGGTTGCTTTATATTAGGCTTCTTTAATGACTTATCATAATCAGAAAATTCATATTCTTTCTTGAAATCAATAACCACAGTAGGTCCCCTAAGATCAGATAGCTGACAGAGACACCTTTTCCCAACTTGCTCAAAGTTGTGAATTAATAATAATCATTTCAAATATGTAATTGCTAGGGAAGAACTTCAGACAGTGGTTTAATAACTTCTCTTGCTTGTGTGTATCCAGCATCGGGCAATGAAATCTCAGCTGCAGATTCAAGGTTCATTTCTCTGAGCTAAAGGAGAAGGAAGAGGTTTTATTGTGCCAGTGGTGAAGAACATTTAAAGCAGCAAGGATCTCACTGTTTTCAGCCAAGTGCTGACATATTAATTATGCCTTAACTGCATCTCCTCTTTCCTCCTAGGTCTTACTGCTGCAGCATCCCTTGTATCCCTGGCTTGGGCTTTGGCTTCCTACCAAAAGGCCCTCCGTGACTCCCGAGATGACAAGAAACCCATCAGTTATATGGCAGTTATAATCCAGTTCTGCTGGCATTTCTTCACGATTGCAGCAAGGGTCATTACTTTTGCTCTGTTTGCCTCGGTTTTCCAGCTGTACTTTGGGATCTTCATCGTGCTGCACTGGTGCATCATGACCTTCTGGATCGTTCACTGCGAGACAGAGTTTTGCATCACTAAATGGGAGGAGATAGTTTTCGACATGGTTGTTGGGATAATCTATATCTTCAGCTGGTTCAATGTCAAGGAAGGAAGGACACGCTGTAGGCTTTTCATTTACTATTTTGTCATCCTTTTAGAAAACACAGCCTTGAGTGTTCTCTGGTATCTGTACAAGGCCCCTCCTATCTCTGATGCATTTGCCATACCAGCACTGTGTGTAGTGTTCAGCAGCTTTTTAACAGGCATTGTTTTTATGCTAATGTACTATGCCTTCTTTCACCCCAATGGACCAAGGTTTGGGCAGTCACCAAGCTGTGCTTGTGAGGACCCTGCCGCTGCCTTCACCCTTCCCCCAGAAGTGGCCACAAGCACACTACGCTCCATCTCCAACAACCGCAGTGTCACGAGCGAGCGGGATCAAAAATTTGCAGAGAGGGATGGGTGTGTGCCTGTGTTTCAGGTGAGACCCACTGCACCATCCACACCTTCATCCCGGCCACCAAGGATTGAGGAGTCTGTCATTAAAATCGATCTGTTCAGGAACAGGTACCCAGCATGGGAGAGACACGTGTTGGACAGGAGCCTGAGGAAGGCAATCTTAGCGTTTGAATGTTCCCCTGCTCCTCCACGGCTACAGTATAAAGATGATGCCCTTATTCAGGAGCGCTTGGAATATGAAACCACATTGTGAACAAAGCAAAAACACAGCTTGAAGCAGCTCCAATGTTATAGTCCAAAATAAGGGTTGACAGTACGGCTGTAGGAACAACTAAACTGCATACTACAAGTAGAGCAGCAAGCTATAGTGTTCTTAGTCTGGCCATCATCATGATTATCATTTGATCTACTGTGTGCAGTCTGTCTGCAGGACACTGATACAGCAGCATCGTCTGAAAGCCTCAAAAAGCCCAAAACCCTGATCCACAGATACCAATCAGTTACATCAGCTGGGGGAACTCACCCACCACCCCTTACTGCTATGAAACACTGACTGCACAGTACTTACAATCAAACCAATAAAAAGGCTCTGGACAGAGCTTTCAACTTCAGCCTGTAGTGCATTTTATTTTAGAAATGAATCACTGATATTTCCATAATCAATGGCAAAAACAAAAAACCCATACCTTTTCAAAAATAACGAAACTGTGGAACACAGTGTTGCTGTTAGGAAAACTGTTTTCTGGGGCAAAAAAAAAGGAGCTTAGTAGTCTTCAGCAGTCCCATAAATCAACCATTCAGGTTAGAATAGGTTTGCAAAATAGTTCTTAATTAAAAAGAATCATGTTTATAAGGCTGTCAATAGAAAATAAACTAAATTCTGATTAATTAGGTCATTAAAATGAATACTACCAGAAATGTTTGTTTTCTGTGGAATTTCAAAGTTTTTTTAAATGCAATTTAACTTCTCGCTCTTATTTTCAACAGAAGCTCTATGCAGCTCACTTCTGGTTTTGAGGAGAAATATGGAGTTCTAGCACGTAGTGATATTCATTAAATGATAATCATGATTCAGAGTTCAATTTGCAAAAAAAAAAAAGTAAAAGAACAAGGAAGTATAGTTTTCATATTCTAAACTTTTTGGACAACCCCATTCAGATATTTCAGAAGAAACTACAAGGAGCTAAACACACTGAAACTCCTCTGTTTCAGGACTGAGAATGCATGATTCAGTGTGTGAATGTATGCAGGTGTGACAAGAGACTGACATGCCATACCCTTCTAGTGCCAAACATTGTATAACTGCAAGGTTGATATTGCCTGAGGGACACAACAAGTGCCACAAGCCCTACCAGAAAAAGAAGCAGGAAAGACCAACCAAGCTCTCAATGTGTAGAGACAGCTCCGATTTTTTCCCACCCAAGGTTAAAGTGATGCCTTTTAAAGGCTTTCAGCCACCTCTTAGTAAGTATATTTACCGAAGTATAAAATAAACAAGTTACATGGAAAAACCTCTTCTGCCTGTTCAAGACTGGTGTCCAAATGTGTCTAAAAATTAGAATCTCTTGTAATAGAGTGCTTTTGCTGCAAGCTTTTGGGTTTTAAATACCTCCCTATATCTAGTTAATGGTATTATACTTTATGTTAAAAGTATCCCCTGATGGTGCTTTCAGATGCATTAAAGGTGCAAGTCAAAATTTGATAGTATTTTTTTTAAAGCTGGTGCAGAGTGAAAAACTCATGGATTATTTCAATATTTTTGTAAAGTAAAATATGGTGTAAAAGGTTACTTTTTATAAACCTCAAATCTTTTAATACATTTCATTCTCTTTATAGCTTAGATTTTAATAATTGGTCCATGACTTTTATCAAATGGCTTTTGCAGGTTTACATAAACCTGGTTTTCACACATTATGGATTTTTTTTTGCAGTGTAATGCCATATGAAAGCCTACATGGGTACTTTTATAATACTCTATAAACTGTAGATCCTGCTTCAAATGTAAGTGGCTTGTAAAGACACCAAGTGATTCCATGCAAAACAATTTGCTATAACAATTTCCATCCATTTTAGGAGAGTGAAGCAGAACTGAAGAGTTACTGTTGTAAATGGCATTGTCAGGATGGAGAAGACTTGATAATTGGTATTGTAATCTTCACTGTCAGATATATCCAGTGTAGTTACTGCTGTGTATGCTGCTGGGTAAATTTCTGTCTTTCCTATTACAAATATTTGTACTATGAAATGGCCAAGGTTACACAGACTATGTTTATTTGTATGTGTTCAATTAGCCATTTTTAATGTTGACTTTTTTTATTAGTGAAATATTCGATACCTGTTGTTCTTTGCTGGGGCGAGTTCCTCAAAACAAAAACCTGTGGAAGTGCAGGAATCTGCAAAGCAGAGGGAACTTTACACAGATCAGAAAAAAACTATGCTTCAGGGGTTTCTGGTATTTTCAAATTAAGCAATGGCCAACTGCCTCTATATTTTTTTTTTTAATAAAGCAAATATTTGATAGTTCAAACCTGAAGCTTTTTACAAAGTGATAACCCATTTCTTTATGGAGGTACAGCTGATTATTCAGAGAAAAGCACTCATTTTTTTCAGAAAATATACCACTGCAAGAACCACTAAAAAAAGATTTTGGGAGCAAGTCCTTTGCCCTGTCATATTCAATAGACCCTTGACTCCAGAATCAAATTCTAGTTCACACAAGGGAATTGGTGTTTTTCTTTACAAAGAAGGCAAATCTAAGCTCTGTGATCCAAGATGTGAGGGTTTCTTTTGGAGGCAGTTTGAAGTGTTTGCTGCTGCTTTAACAACTCAGAAATTGAAGCCCGAGTGAGGCACAGTGGACAGCCTTCTCAAGCTTCAGTCTCCCACCAGCATCTCCTGGGGAGAGGGGCAGCATCGCTGCTGTCAGTGGGGCTCTTCCTCTTCTGATGTCCCTCTCATCATCTCGCTCTTCCTCAGAGCTGTGAGCCCTTTGGTCAGGCTTACAGAATTGAAGAAAAGTTGCTTCATGTGGAATTTAAAGGGTTAAAGTCTTCACCAGTGCTTGCATTGCAAGGTTTCTTAAGAAGGTTTGGAATGAGTCTGTTTGATTTGCTTCTATTTGGTTTTGGAATGAAGGACACAGAGGTGTTATTTATCCATGTGATTTTTCATGCCTAGTATTTATTTTCTTTACTCTCACAGCATTTTTAATTGTTTTAATTGATGTTTGCAAAACTGTTTATCTTAAGCAAACTACTGCAGGGTGTGCAGAGTGACATACGTGTGTTTGTGTATATATATTTATATATATACAGCACTACATATATACACCTTGTCCTCAGAATTCAATCCAGCGGTTTGAGGCAGGGGTAGAAGTTATTATGCACTAAGTCAAAATTTGCTCTCCAAAATCTTGCTCTCTTACATTCATAAACATCAGTGTTACCTGCACCGAGAACAGGGCGGTGACTGAAATCTGAACACTCTGATTACATGGACAGTTTCCTAATTTGCATTGCTGTGAGTAGTCACATTAAAAGCTGTAAGAATGTTTCATAGAAATTGCTAAGATTAAACATAGTCCATGCTGAAATTCCATTATGGCCTTATGGACAGTTAGTATCAATATGCACTCTTCTTTTTGCCACAGATAGTTCTAAAATCAATAAAGTTCAACTGAGACAGCAATAGCAAAAATAAAATTAAATAAAGGACTTGTAAAAAATCCTGAACTTTTGCTTTTGAAATTACCAAAACATCAGGCCTTTTAAATTTCATATCAGAATACATGAAAATAAAGAAGTTCATATTTTCATATTTACATTCTGGTAAAGAAAAGCAATCACATCTATTTGTTAGAAGTAAGACTTATGGGAGCATTGTTCTAATGAACCGAACAAACTTAGCGGGAGACTTAATGGCAATTTATCTGGTTAAAAAACTTGGTCCTAAAATTTTGAGCATCGTGGATTTGCCTGTTGCAGAAAAGAAAATTCAACTACTATCAGTAATTAAATAAAGGTTATGTATACCCATGTTCATTCAGAAAACATGTAAGAAAATGTAAGAGAAAACTTTTTACTTATTTTAAAAGCTGTTTGATCTGTAATGGGAAAATTTTTCTTAAAAATGTTCTTTAAAAATATGTGCAATACATTCTTTCCTGAATATTTAATAATGAAAAAACTAATTTCCAGTTTTGTTTATGTCAACTTAAATATGCTTCTTGTGACAGAACAATGGTTTTTTGCTAGGGTTATATGGACTTGATGGCATATATACAATATTTCCGTTGTCAGACCGACAAATTTTCTATTAATTAGTTTTTATAAAATTGGAGAAAATTTTCCTTCCAAAATTTAATGCTTGACCTCATCTGCTGGATTTTGTAAACTTTTAAGCAGAGAAGAAAAGCTACCATTTTATTGGCAATTGAATTTTTAATATGTGGCGAATAGCTATTAAACCTGTATTAGTTTAAAACATATGATGGTCTTTCCAATACATCATTATCTCCCCAGAAGAGCAATGCATAAATGGTACTAAAAGTAGAAGTGCTGCTTTATTTGGAAAGGGACTCCCAATCATGCAATATGCTCATTTACTTTTTATTGGCCAGCAAATATTCACAACTAGACTGTTGGGGTTTTTAGAACACAAATTAAATGAGTTTGAAGTGTTAGTGATTCGATCATATCACTCCTAAGGAGCCTTAAAAGTGGTACTGTACTGAGTTTTAGTTGGCTCTGCCAGTGATTCAGCTTCCAAAGCCACTGCCCATTCTCTGCTCCCTGCCTGAAGCTGTGCAATCCAGAGTGACTGAGATGCTGTGATTTACTCTGCACCCCCTTCACTGCCTGCACAATGCCAAGGAAAAGACTTCAGCAGACTCCTGGGGTCCTACTGCTGCCTCTTTTACTCCAGTGCATGGTGGGAAGCAGAGTAAATTGCACCTGTGCATCCATGTAAACAAGTCCATTTAAGTTAAACCTCTGCAAGATGTGTGTGATGAAAATAATCACAACACGTGTCCATGAACCTACAAGCCCAACACCACAATCACTAATTCTGCAGGGTAACAATGCAGGACATGAGAAGAATTGTCTAAATGCACAATAAGCCATTTAATTTTGCTATTTGTAGCAATTATACTGGCTCATATAGAGCCCATGCTCTCAGCAGAAAGACAAGTGGAGTAAGCGTCAAACAGCCATTTGTGTACCAGAGACATTAAGTTATAAAATCCTCCCTTGATTTTTTATAGAGCTGTCTTTTCATTACAGAATTGAATCCATTCCTCTTTATTCTGATAAAAGAGATAAAATGTAAAATGAGAACAGATTCTTTTATATCTCAGAATTTTTAAAAAAGGAAAAAGAATGGCACAACAGATTACTCAGTTCACATAGAGAGATTTTTTAAAACAATTTCTGCCATCATTTTCACTTGGCTGCAAATTGCTGAGTGATCTGCTTCTGAGATGATTTCTCACATCTGGTGAGAATGAGCAGACTTCATTACAGGGGAAACAGAGATGACATTACAAAACCTTGTTCATGCAAAGTTAGAGGAATGGTGTCACTGATGAAGAGATCATTAACAAAGCTGTTTTAACTCATGAGGGAACCCCTGGCACCATTTATTTTACCTCAGTAACCTTAGTGCAGGACTTTGGTGAGATTTCTTCACTGGTATTAATATGTCAAAATCAGGCCCTGGCCTAGAGTGAACTACATGAATTCAGACCATGGTAGTAGAAGTCTTCTCCTCTTCACTCCAAACTGAACTCAGCTGGAGATTTGCTTAATGCCAAAAAGCCAGCACGGCTCTTGGCTCAACCTGAAATACACGGGCCAAACTTAGTGCTGACTCAGCATGAATGAAAAATGTCTTATTCTTTCCTTTTTAGTTCAAACATTCAAGAATATACCCACTTTGACTGCACTGCTGTTTTGTTATCCTTTTAAGAAGACTGAAAAATGTCTCTGAAACCAGTAAATTCCAGTGATTATTACAAAAGCCAATTCCTGACCAATACATTCATTAAAAGGAATGTTTTCTGACTGTGTAAGCTTGGCTTCTGTACTTACATTTTGCTCTAAATGCTTAACACTTCATTCTTACTCAGAGGATCTTATATACCCACCAGTAAACCGTGTGCCTCCTCTGAAATCTAGGGCAAAGAGAACAGATACGCAAGATTCAGGGCAAAAAGTCCTCTTCACAACAGTTATTAGGTGATTTGCATGAGCCAGAGAAGTCAAAGAGAAGCTTGTGTATAATTATAACAGACTTATAGTTGCTATATTCATTGAGAGAGATTTACAAGAAATTGTGATATAAGTGACCAACTAATAGAAAGATCAAATCTCTGCTTCTACCCGCAAGGCAGCATAAAATAAAACCAGCCAAGGAACTTTAAAGTGTAACCAAAATTTTCATTTCAAGGAATGGTTGGAATCAGTTTAAAAATGTAACAGATTTGTCAATGTAACAAAATGCAACATTCATAGAAGGAAAGATACGTCTTCTGTAAGTTTTCTCTGCTGTAGGTTTCAACCTCTCATTTCGGAGGAAATAACTTTGGAAGAAATTGCTCCTGGCATGCTGCAGCTCTAGGAGTGCTAGCAGCTTTTCTACACAAGATCTGTTCTGCTGTAGGAAAGCCCCATCCTTTTAACAAAGCGCTGGGTTTGAGGTAGTTTTTTGCACTGAACTAAACCTCACAAAAGCATTTTTTAGCATGAAATAGGTGTGTCTACTCAGCCACCTAGTGTGTAATGGTACTTCAAAACAGAATTTCACAGATCAGTGATTTCCTCAAAGTAAAAAAGCTGCTAGTTGAATGTCTAGAAGAGCCTGTGGAGAAATAACACAGTGCTGAGTCAAGGCATAGACTGTGTTTGTATGCTACAAGTCTGCTCTGGGCAAGGCCTGGTCATAGTCCAGCACTCTCTTCCCCACCTCATGCACCAAAGAGCCCACAAAAGAGGAAAACCGCGTGCATGGGCTGGATGAGAGCCATGCCACTTGGGGCCCAGCTACCTGGTCCCCAGCACAGGTGCAGAGGTTGGTGCAGGTGTGTTGGGGGTCTCAGGCTCATACTGTGTTCCTCCAAACTGCACTAACTAGGAGCTCCTCAACAGTTTTAATGCCAGATGTTCAAGGACCTAAAATTTTCCTCCTGGACTTGGTCAGATACAACTTGGTCTTCATAGCACAAAGTTAGCTTAGCTCCTATCTTCCACCTAAGTCTGGAGGATTCTCTGAGCAGGTATTCTCCTGCCCATCTTACCCAAAAGAATTGGGTCCTCTGTGGTGCTATCAGATGGAGCTTTGCACTGAAACACTCATGAGGGCTTTTCCAGCAGTAAATTGGTGGTAAGCAGAGACAAGAAAAGAGCCAGATACAGTGATCTCTTCAGGCAGCAATGATTCATATCTTTAGCTGCTGTCTCTCAGGGGAAGGATATAGGGCTGCATGCTGGTGAGGAGGGCAATGCTCCCTGCCTCATATTTTGAACTGTTCTTCCTCTTTGTGGAAAATGTAAATGTAGGCATACAAATGTAGACATGTGCAGTGTAGACACACTTCTAGTATTTTGACGTGTTCAGTCCCTTTAGTGTTGAGGACTCTGAAATTGTTGAGCACATTCAGTGCCATTGCCTACACACAGCCAGAGTAGTGTCTGCAGTAAACATCTGGGGCAGAAGCAAAATCACTTTGCTCACCTTCCAACCTGACCAAAAGCTGTATGAACATGGTTAGCACTGTGACAAAGCCTGAATCTGTACATGCTGCCTTGAATCAGGTCTATTAATGCACTGTGTGCTGCTCTGGCCATGTTCGCATAGTTTTTCTTTGGAGCTCATGCAGAGTTTGTGTGGACACCAGAGCTACACTTGTAGCTTATCCGTAGTTCCCTGAGCCCAAGTTTCATACACTTTGAGATCCCAGTTTCTTTGCCAGAGATCAGTTTAGTCTGAGCAAAAGGAAAACAGGCCGTGTGCTATCTAGCAAAGTATGTGGAGCAGACATGGTTTCTCTGGACAGTACATTTGAACCACAGTTGTGTGCAAATTGCACATCGGGAATGCTAGACATTCAGTGTCCACAGCACACTATAATGAATGCTCTATCTGAAAGTGTTTGCTTTTACCATGGTAAAAATAGTGGAACCTTATCTTATGCTTGGGAGCAAATTTACAGTTTCAAATGCATATATATACACCCGTGTGTGTATAAACATATATGTGTGTGTGTTTGTATATGCACATGACAGTGAGTCCTGAGATTCTATTAGGATTCAATCTTACAATTCATTTAAATCCTAAGCCTAACACACACACAAAAAAAAGGATCATGAATATTGTCATCAAGGATAACCAAGTGGTAACTGCAAAAAATAAAATTATATTGTTGGAAAATACATTCCAATCATTGGAAACAGCCTTGTGATTTAGTGTGCCAGCACTTTAAGAAGAAGTTTTGGAGAAAATATGTCTAATGTTATATTTCATATCTTAAATAGTTTGGTAAAAGAATAGAGCGAGGATAATTGTGTAAAATAAAAAAAGGATTTATCACATTTACTTAATCAAGAAAAAAAATCTTATATAAAAATGGCAAAAGGATCAATTAAACTTTTGTTTCATGTAATGTAATGTTGGTTGTATTTGTTTCACTATCATTTATCATTGTCAGTAGTTTTTGAAGGAAATAACCTGCAATAATTAGGATGGTTTACTTGCATTTTGACTGAAGGATGCTAGTTGGGTTTGTTATCCAATACATATGCAGTTTCCTCATGCAAGATGTTGGAAGGAAAGACTTGCTCTTGCACAGATTACATACTGAAGATAAATTTCAAATGCATGTATCAGAAAATTATACTCCTGTCAGTTTAAATGTACCATATATATGCAGTAACCATTTCTGAAATTCCATCTACTGATGCTTTTTTCAATATGTTTGGTATTATTTTGTGTCAATCCCAGACTGTTTCTCTGACAATATTTGACAATAATTAATTTTAAATTTTATGCAGCTGAAGAAGACACTACTAGCCAGTGAAGGCACTTGCTTCTCTGAAGTTCAGATACATGTCACAGGTCAGAGTTCCAGTCAGCATTGAGGACAATGTTTGAAAAAACTAGTAGGTTTCCAAGGAGATCTGTTATATGGTCAGAGAGATCTAAAATTATCATGACTGGGTAAGACAATGGCAGTAACTACAGAAGAAAAGTTCAAAAGTTATCGCTAATGACTTTCAGTATCATTCCCTGAATTTCCACTTTGGGACACACATTGTCCTCCTGTCAGCCAGCACCTATGTGTGCTGGGATCACTCCTGGCACCAGCACTGTGATGTTCGCTCTGGCTGAAAGTGAAGACAAAGCAGGCAGCTTGTTTCCAGCTCCAGTTCTCCCTGGGTTATTGGGCTGGCCCATGGGACATATTTCACTGAGAACACGTCAGCTATCAGTGAGATTGCCACACCAATCTAGGCAGGATTTAGCCTTTAGCTAGCACTGTATGGACAATGAAAAATCTTCCTTGTCAGCAGAGAGGGCAGCTGCCACTATTTATAGTCACAAAGTGCCAACATATTGTCATGTATGTGTGGTTGCTATTGATTCGTCCTTTTTTATTTTATTGGAACTGCTTGGAACTTGTCAAGCTATGCCTAGGTTGATTTGCAGCTAATTAATTCAACAGGCATTTTTAATCTTGCAAATCTGTGGCTTGTAATACAGTAGTCAAGGTCCTATGAGCAAACATTAATCAGTTCAGGAGATTAAAAAAAACCAAACCAAACCAAACAAAACACATAGTTAGCTGTCTTCAGTGAGGTGCAGACACTGGAAAGAGAACTAGGAGAAGTGCAACATTAGTAAATTCATCCTAGCTAAGCTTTCATCATTCATCTTGTGAAACATTTATCTATTTTATTTGTTTCATATATGCAAGGAGTTGTATTTTAAAGAGGATTACTGGGGTTGAACCAGTTTTAGTTACCAACGTGAAACTGGCCAAATTTCTTTCTGGTCACTTATTCATCTTGTCAGCTAAAAAGTCATTCTATCCAGCAGCAGTAAAGTTTCATTTTTGAGATTACTGTACTGATTGTGCAACTGTTTATCCTGGAGAAATTACTGTAACACAAAATATGCTGCATTTATCAACAGCAGTAGGAACTGGGCAAATGAATGAAGAAAATATTGTTTTTCATTGCTTTTAATACACAGGTGGATTTTAGCTACTTTGTCATGAAGCAGAAGGTTAAAAAAAAAAATAAGCTCCCAACAGAAGTATCTGAATAATGGAAGGCTTGTGATCAGCAAAGCACTTAATTTTCTTCATCATCAGAAAGAGTGTAGGTTAGTACACTCACAGTTTTATAAAAATCAGCAAGAATGAGAGTGTGGTTTAATAGTGAACAACTCTGCTACTTGTCGGAACACAATTACAGCAACATGGGACTCAGCAAGAGCTCTGGCTTGGGACCCTCCTGATATGGAATTTTCAGGTGGGATGATGTCACAGCCCCCTCGAGTCAGGCTGCACAGGGCACACATGTGAGTAATCTGAACACATATTTTGTTGTGGAAGCATCTCCCCTAGTGACCTTAGCAAGGAGGCCAGAGATCAAAAAGACAGGAAAGCAAAAGGATGATTCCTCTAGTCCAGCTTAAGAAATGTTTGTGAAACACTGTGGAAAAGCTGCCCCTACTGTTTCAGTGGATAAAAGGAGGAGCAGAGTCTTTTAACAGGAAAAAAAAAGCAAAAAAACAACCAAACCCTAAACTCAGACCAACAAACCTTGATGCCAAAATACTATTTATGGTGCAATACTCTCTCCTCGGGTAAAGACATTGACTGAGAAAATTCTTTTTGTGTTACAAACTGAAACACA
This sequence comes from Donacobius atricapilla, assembly GCA_013397315.1. Taxonomy (NCBI): domain Eukaryota; kingdom Metazoa; phylum Chordata; class Aves; order Passeriformes; family Mimidae; genus Donacobius; species Donacobius atricapilla. Next base: position 477,460 of record WBMY01011116.1, read on the forward strand.
GGGAAGCAGTGAAAGATACTTCTTAGATATAACTTTGTTGCTATTGACAGGAGTTGTTTATTAGCAATCAGATACAAAAGTGTCTCAAACTAAGGCCTAGGAGACGAGGATTTTGTATGGCAGTTATGCCAGTGATCATTAGATTTAGAAATGATAGATCTTTATAATAGACTGTGGGTCAGAGAACCTTACTGCCTTCTTTATGGAGGATAAATCTCAGATGGCTTTCACAAGGAATATAAGGTTTAGAATAGGCTCAAAAGATGGTCTTTTCTGTATATGAAGTGTTATAGGCTTGGTGTTTCTCAAGTGGTTGTGCATTTTCTCACGCTCTCAATTTCTCACACAATATGTCCATGAGCAAATAGTGGATTTGCGGCTGCGTGTTCCTTTATTGCTAATAATCCTCACATCCACTTCATGCACAGCTGAGGAACACATGCATAGGACAGTGTAAAGCGATAGAGCAGGGAAAAAAATAGGGAAAATGGAGATCAGTAGATGTGGTAGAAGCCTTATAATTAGGAAAGAGCCGTGAAGCTTTAGAGTAGGTGAGCCTTCATACCATTTGTTCATGCTCAGGTATTCTGTCTCTCAGCTCCTCATGGAAATTACTGCTGAAAGACCTTCAGTTATATTAGATGTCATCATCAATTCTTGTTTGTTTAGTAGCTGGAACAGTGTCATCCTGATTTCAGTAGAAAACACTGTGGAGTTATCCATAACCTCATGCACGATCCGTAAGTATAGCATATCACATCACAATAGATGTCTTTTCTCAAAAGATTTACTCAGAAAGGTTGACAAATTTTACTAGATACTGATGTTTTTCCTTGCTTGCATTTTTCTCTTGTGTGTATGAGTCTCATATGGAAACCCCACCAATGAGAAAAGGCAATGCTCAGGTTGTCTAAAAAGCTTTCTTTATTCATGTCATAATAGAAAACTCAACAATTCCTTTGCATAACACCTGGGTATGGGATAACTTCTATAGTTAAGATGGAAAAATGAGTTAAAAATGCAAATACTGAAGTAATTTTCTCAATTGCAAAGCAAAAATTTTACTAAAGACAGCTGTCATGTCTTGATTTTACTTCAGATCAGCTGATTTTACTTCATCATTCCACAGCCTTGGTATATGCCCATAACAACCTAAAAATTGGTACCTTTTGTTTCTGAGGTAATTTCTGACTCACAGAGCAGCCCATAATAGGTATCATGTTGGATTAGCAAACGAGGATCTGCCATTCCACTGCAGTTCTTTAACAGGACTGCAGTTCCTTTAAATCAATTCCCATTGATTCTCAAGGGCAGAAACTGTCTGCTGTGTAATTTGTTCTGCTTGAGGGGACAGATAGTTTGCTGTCTATTCTCCGAGTTCTGTTACATTTATGCTAATGTTTATTCTAACAAATGAGAATCACTGTATTTTCCTGCAGATGCCATTCTGTGTATAAGGTAGTCTCAACAGGGGCAGCCGCCTCTGTTGTTCTTCCCATGCTTGCTCACCTGCCTCTTTAATCAAATGTTAACTTAACAATTGTTATTTCACATGATGCAGAGCCAGGCAAAACTAAGTCTGACTTCTGGATTTGACTTGTGCCATTAGCAAATGGAAGATTCATCTTGTCACAGTTAGCCAAGTGCATTGGAAATGGTACCCTCTGGGATGCAATAAACACGGTTCCTTATCATACTGGTCTTATAGCAATTTTCCAGAGTACGGCTGTGCTCTGAAACTTTGTGCAGCTCTCTGTAATCTCCTTGTAT
>WBMY01011116.1:479255-512184 GCA_013397315.1 Donacobius atricapilla
TAAAAACAAAAAAAAAAAAACAAACCACCAACTTTTAACTGTTCTTTTTCAGCATACATTGTTCTCTTGAGATTTGTAATGTGCAAGGAGCGTGTCAGTTAATTCACATTGGATATTTCAAATGGATTCCTACAAAATATAGTCATTAACACAGTAATAATTAAAAAGAGCATTTTCTCCATTCATTACGGCAAAAATTATATTCAGATAAGGCTAACTAATTTGTTTTTCCACCCTCCATTTCTTAATATACAGAACTCCAAGTCTGTTTTCAGATTGACTGGTGGATTTGATTTGGTTTGAGGAAACATGCATAAACTAGGCTATTAGTAAAACAAGGAAGACTTCCAAAGCAATTTCATGAGGTGAATGATCCTAAAAGACAGACTTGGTAACAGCTGTGCTTACAAAATCATCTTCAATAATCCACAGCTAAGCAAAAAAACCAAAAAAAACAACAAAAAAAAACTAACCAAAAGACAATCTTAGAAGACTGATGGAGAAACTTTGCCTGGTGCACAGTAAGTCATACTTACACCAATGCTCTGGAAAGGAACATTTTTTTATACTGGGATTTGCTTTGACTTGGGGCAGTTTATAATCATAAAGGGCTTCCAAAGGTCCACAACAGCAAATGGATTGCTTTCTTTTGACTTTTCTGGAGTCCAATAAGCCCCAGGAGAAAGCATATGGGCATTTCGCTTTTAAATTCCACAATGCCAATCTAAGTAGAATTTATTTTTTAAGGAATCTCCTAAGTAGCTACTTTACAGTGCACTAGAACTTTACTGTCAAGTGAAATTTTCAGTCGTTGTGCACCCAACACTTATTTGACTAAGTTATTGAAAATGTCTGAGGAAGAAATATCAGGCTTTGTATTTAAAAAAAAAATAGTCTACTGGAAATAATACTAAAGCATTTCTAGGTCTTCCAATTCTGTTAGTCACTGGATGAGGCCAAAATACCTCACTGGAATCCAGGATAAATTAAAATGTCTGTTTAAATTTTCAGACAGCTTGTGAATATATTTATTTTATTTTAATATTTTCTATGAAATAAAAACTGTCACTCGAGCTTTGTATTTCAATTTCAGTTTCAAGACAAATATACATCTTTCTGTACAGTCCCAGTCACTGGCCTCCAGGGAAAAGCTTGGATGATTCAGGGAAGTGAAATTTTATCCTAAGCTCAGGCAAGAGTCTTCTTTTTCTACTCAGCCTGCTATCCAGTCCTCCATAATGCTTGCCTGTCATTCTTCACCACTGAACGCCCTGAAAATGGATCTAGCATTTGGATCCTGACAAATTTCATCTCATTCTTTAGTGCTGGGTCATACGGCAATTGAACAGAGGCAGCTCAGTGGCACAAGGATGGGGATGAGGCAGGTGCAGGTACATCCTCTTCTCTGCCAGTTTCTCCAATGGCTACAACTGAATTGGTGATGGGAAGGGGGACTGCTCCTTCTTGGGGAAAATGTTGGTTGTGAGTACTGAGACTTGGAAATATTATTTGTATTTTGAAAGGAAATGTAGCAGATAAAAGTTATGACACAGTGAAGAGGATGTCTACATATGTCAGGTACTCACAATGCCAACACACTGAAACATTGAGCTGGATTCCCTCGGCTGTAGAGGATTGCCTTTTCTGTTGTTTCACATGCAGAAAAATTATTTGTACATCCATTGCTAAAGTGTGCCTTTTAGCATGTTTGTGTTTTATGAAATCAGACCAGAAAAAAAATTTCTTCCCTCTTTAAAATCAGAGCATTTTTTTTTTCTGCTTAGGTTTACATAAAACTACAAAACCTTGACTTCTCTGAGAAACTCCCTCTCACACTCAAAAAATCTGATCAACTGAGCAGAAATTCCTGCTCATTTTGGAGAAAGCTACAATATCATGCCACAAGAAATCTCACAGTCCAGTCTTCTAGTTTTCTGTGTAGTTCTAGCAGGAAAAATTTAAAGGCCATGATGTGCAGGATGTCCAAGAGTAATTGGCCATTGCCATCTCTGCCAACAAAGTACATACATTCAGCACTCTGTGAACATTAGTGACTCCTCATTTTGGTTTGCCAGAGATTTAACTGGACAAAAATCACACATCACTTTTGAAAATCATATTTACAATACAGTGAGCTTAGAAGGATAAAATTAAAGGGAGAGGAAAAAAAAGGAAAAAATACAGGAAAAAAGGGCTTCAGAATTTCCTTGTTTAATAGAAAATAAAAGTAAAAGATGGCATATGCACACACTTCCAAAGTACAAATCCTATTTCTTCACAGGCAAATTAAAAAAAAAAAAAAAGGAAAATCGACCACACTAGAATGATTTCAGTTTGTGATGGTCCCTGCTGTGATGCTCTCCAAGCCAGGTGAAGAATTCATAATAGTAAATTGCACATACCCATGTTGTGGCCGTCAGCAGAGGGATCTAACAGTACGGCTCAGAAGAGCTGGCACACTGCACATTCAGCAATGTGATGTTTTTAGGTTGTTGTTACTGAAGACAGGAACACATCTCCAAATTGATCTGTCTCCTACAAGTAGGTGCTTTTTTTTGTGAATTTCATTCCCAGAGCTCAAAGACTTTCCATGCACGTGTGCACTCCATTTGGGCACTTTTTTAAAGAAATCAGACTGCTTGTCTTTCTAGACAGGAATGGAAGGGAAAGCTGGGTCTGCCTCTGTGTCAGGGGCTGTTGGCGGAGCTCTGGGACCATGATGCGAGCTGAAATCCCAATTCATCCTCAGTGGACTCAAGCAAATACCTTCTTGGAGACTGCCCTATCTGCTGGAGTGGTAACACTGTCCCTCTCTCCAGATGAGAAAATGTCCCTGTGAGAGCTGAAATGCAGTGGTGCTGGGCACAGGCAGGAAGGCCCATGAGGAGCTGTGGCTGTGCTCCAGAGTGGAAGCTGATCCTCTCTTTGGGACACAGGGTCACTGTCTGAGTTAGGTGTGTACACACCAGCTCTGCAGGAACATCTCGTGCAGGATCCCCACCCATGGGCACATCCCACGTGGATCCGGGCATATGGGTACATCCCAGGCAGGCTCCCAGGACATCTATCCAACCAGACCCCAGGAGGCACAGGCACAGGATCCCTGGCCCTGTCGCTCTCAGGTGAGCTCGGTAGAGGATGGTGCGCAGAAGTTCACCCAAGGTGAGCTGGTGGTGCTTCCAGGCACACATGGTGGCATATCTTCAGGCACTCGCAGTATATTTCTACCTTCCAAGAGCTTCAGTCCCAGAGGTCCACCAGATCTCATGTGATGCCTGATAAAAAGTAAATGACTTCCTAATACTATACAAAGCCTATAAAATAATGCACATGCAAATACACTCAAATACTTGAAATTTAAATTCCAATAGAATATTCTGTTTTCATTCATGTAATTACTACTTTTTTTTTCAGAAGTCATAAATTTTCCTGCTTTGTTTCCTGATATAAAATTAATTCCAAATGAGTGGGGTTTTCCTGTATATGTCCTTGTTTTAATTTTTCAGTTATTTTTCTTAAATACATTTTACATCTAACTACCTCAGCTGCCTTTTGTTTTGTTTCGGCGCATATGAAGTCATGCACTTTCTATATTTGGGGATTTGGGGGAAGGAATTATTTCAATTTTGAATAACCAGGTTCAAAGCCATGTTGATCAATTTATAGAGGAGATCAGTTTAAGAAGACATAATTATTGACAGTTGCAGAACATACATTTCATTTTTAGGTTGTGTTGGGGTATAGTTTAACAAAAAAAACCACCATAAGCTGCTTATTAATTTGCCTTAAAAATGTATGCTCTTTCCTATTCAAGTTGTGTTATTTAACTCTTCTCTTGTACACAATTTATGTGACAAAGACTAACATAACAGTTGGCAGATAAACAGCAAATTGAACAGTGGACCAATAGTTTCTCAGTTGTCTGTTGTAAACTGTTGCATTATACACTGATTGTGCTAAAAGAATTGTTACTGTGCTTATACTCCTCAGTCACCACTGCGGAAATAAAGTGATGGAAGATCACATTTATGTTTATGGAACAGTGCAGATACCCCCTCTCCCCGGCCCCAGTACAAGCACAGTGACTAGAGGTGAATGATAATCATTGCAGAACTTGTGCTTTGACTTGTAAACATTGTAAAAATGTATTTGGTATTTTATTTGAAATGAAGAATCAAAATAGTTATAAAAAAAAAAAGAAAAAGAAAAAGAAATCTTTCTGTAAATATATATATTCTGAATCCATGTATACAAACATTCCTTTAGAGTTCAGATTGTGAAGAGTGTCTTTATTGGCTAGAGACCACTGCTTCCCATGGCAGAGGTTATATGTGCTATAGTAAAGAACACAGTGTGTGAAGTATTTGATGTACTGCAGTACCATAGTTATTTTGGTCTGTTAAGTAAGTTGCAATTTGTGATGAAATGAATTTGAAAGTAGTGCTTCATCCTAACAAATTTCCTTGGTTACAACTTGATTTTTCTGTAAAACTTAAAAGGGAAACTTGAAAATTTTATATATTTGGATTTTGTAGATTTTTTTTATTTTATTGCAACACAAGGTACCAAAATCATTAAATAAAGTACACTGTGGTCATTTTACCCTGTCTCTTGAGTCCTTTTTAAAACTCTTTTGTCCTAGGGGATCAGAAAAAGGAAGCTAACTTTTGAGCTTCTGAAATTATAACCAAAGAAGACAGAAGTTAATCCAGCTTGGACAACGGTTTGGAACGGATGATCTCTAGAGATCTTCTCCAGCAGTAATTATTTTATGATTCTAGACAGTATACCACAGGAGCTCCCATCCCTGAACATGGTAGTGATGCAAGTGGCTCCCAAGTTACCCCTGGGACTGGGAGGAGACTTCATCTGGGCCTTGGACCACCTTACAGGTGGTGTCCCAGCAGGGACACCCAGGAAATCATGAGATAACCCAGCAAGCATCTCGCCCAGAGCAGCAGAAGAGGGTGCTCTTGTCACCATGGATGAGACTCTTTGTGCTGTCTTGAATGAAGACCTCCAAAACAGCTGCACTTGCCCAGGCAGGCCAGCAGAAACCCAGGATTCTTCCATCACCTGAGAAGGGCCCCAGTCACAGGAGACACAAGAAGGTGCTTTGTTGTTTTTAAACCCCCTTCAGACCCCTGAAAGGATCACCATTCAGTCATACTCATTGAGTAGTGGAGAAAGGAGAGCTGAGCCTCACCCCAGGCTTGTCTTGACCCCAGTAATAGGGAAAAACTCCAGGGAAGATGCAGATGGTTCTACCTCTGCCTCCTGGGTTAATTGCTTAAATCACTGAACTATTACACAAGCTGTTGCTGTCTTTGGCAGCATCTCCAATATCCTTGATAGCCCTCTTGGATTTCATTGCCACATTTATGTGTGCAGCAGCAGCCAAAGTTTGTGCAAGAAAGGCAAGCTCCTAGATCCCTCAGCCTTTCTGTCCCATAGCCATGTTCCTACTCCTTCTTAGATGTTGCTTCTTGGCCTTCCTCAGGGGATCAAGAAAGGGAGATGAGGGGGAAACAACTCACAAAACAATTAAATAACTGTCATGCCTTCAAAGAGACAAAAGAATATATAGGTATATATCTTGGGTAAGTGAATTTGCCCGTAGGGATGTGACCAATAGATTGCCAGAGAGTTTGTTTCTCATGTGTGTCTGTTGTGTGGTTAAGGGTTTGAAGGGAGTAGTTCATTATTTTGACTTGGAAAAGCATAATGAAGGCAGCAGCAGCCCAGCAGCACTACTGGGATTGTTCCACATGAGTCCTAAATCCTCAGTCCCTGTAACCCTGTGAATCCCCACCAAAGGCTCCAAAACCAGTAGGCAAGTAATAGAAACATACTTTAATTTTTTTTTTCCCTACCATGGTTTCCTACTTCTCTCCCCAAATGCAGGCTGCACAGGACACATTAACTAGGTGGGCTGCTGCCACAGTGGGGACTAGTTAGCTTGGGGTAAAAGGGATTTATTTTGCATGGTTTTGTGCAAATTATTTACCTCTAGGGAAAAAGTTTTCTTCAGGGGACTTCTAATGAAAACCTACATGAAAGAATTAGAGCAGCTTCTTTTTAGGCACAAAGGTAGCAGACAGTTTAATTAGATTCCTTACAACAGAAGGGGAGAAAAAAGAATTTGCAAGTGGCTTGAAAAGTGCTTATTCAGAGTACTTCTTGTCTCTCCTGCCTTAAAAGAAATGACATGTCTCTAGTTTCAGGGGAAAAAAAAAGAGAGAATCTGAAAAAATACAGAGAGTTGATAATAAAAGTCCTGGGTGTCTTGGTAAAATTATTCAAGCAGGATTTTTCTCCTACTTTACTTAGTTTAGGAGCTAGTAAGAGGCTGAGCCTAATACTGTGCTAATAATATACCTAGAGACCTGTGTGCATGGGAAGGAGCAGTGCCTTCCTACTATACCAATGGGAAACTTGGAAAGGTAGATTAGAGATTAGAACATTTTTATTTTCCTCATGAATGTTGCACAAATATAAGACTCATTTGTTCAGTGATTTCAGAAACAAAGCTGAAAAGTACTGATGTACGGCATTTTGCTGTGGGAGTATTTCAGAAGCCATGGTCAAGCACACAACCACAGGTTAATCTGATGTGAAGATGGGTGGGAAACCTACCCTCAGGCATGGTTTTGGGCTAAGCAAACTTTCAAGTTCACTACCCTCTACAGTGTTTTCCACACAATAATTAACTACTTTACATTAGTGTTATTCCCAGGTGCTCACTGGCAGGCACCCCGTTCCAATGGGAAAAGAGCTCAGTTTGCCGACAAAAAGCTCCGGAGGATGTAGGGCCAGGCTGACTGGAGGGGTGGCTTTCCCTGCCTTTGCTGCCACCTAGCACAGTGGGCCGTGCATGTCGTGGGCTTCAGGGGCTGCTCCTCAGCGCTAGGCTTCATCCAAGGCAGAAGGATTTCTCATCCACAAGAGGCTACACAGAAAAATTGATGCTCACGCTTAATATGTCTTTCAGCAACCAGGTAATTTATTTTAAATCAGGTTCTTGTTAAGTGCTGTGAGCACAGGCTTTGCTGCCATGATCCCACCCAAGGTATATGTGCTGCTTCCCACTGCTGTGTGACTGCTACATGTGCTCACAGGACTTACTTTGTCAACCAATTTGACCAGTTAATAGAAGTGAAGATCACTGATAATGTCCCAAAACACAGAAGGACAAGCTTAAGTACATTACTATTATAAATAATTGGAACTGAGCTCATGGTTTATTACAGATATTTTGGTCTTCTGCAGGTCATCAAACTATTTCATAGTTTTAAGCATGTCAGTCTTTTACTAATTTTAAATTTCCTATGTGTGTAAAGACAGTAAGCAGTCCAAATTTAGAATTTCATCAATACATTAAATTCCACCAATCCTTTCAATATGGACCTACCTTCATTTTAACATCCATGACTAGTGGGGCTCTAGCTGCTACCAGTAGTTCCTCTAGATCTTCACCACCACTGACCCTACTTTATTCCTCTGTTAGCTCTGTGCTCTCCTCCACCAGGCCAGCGGATCCATCACTGCAGTGGCATGAATGTAGTTTCTCATCCCTAGGTGTAGTTTCTCACTCTTGTAGTGAGATAAGAGGCACCATGACCAGCCTCAGCTCAGCCACCCCCTGCAAACCAGTTATTTCACAACTTCCAGTTAAATGAAAGTAAGAGTGAACATCTGGCGTCTCCTTCAGACTGAGTGAGCAGTGTTACACAACTCTATTTCACATTTATCCCTACTGGTCTTTTTTTCTTGTCTGATGATTTTGTAACTCTTCCAAGATTCTCCCTTTAAGGCATTTTCCTTTTGTATGCATTTCTTCATTTATTTTAAATGCCCATTTGTCTCTGATATTTGTTTTTGTGTTTTCCTTTGGGGATTTGTTTTGCTTTGGGCTCTGCTTGCCATCTGTTATGTTTGAGACTACATTTCAAGTGCTGTCACCTCTCTGTGCTGACTTTGATTCCAGCTGACTATGTTGGGGCAGCATTTGTGAGGAGCTCTGTGGTTAACGTTACAGGTAACATTTTGTGGCGTTTTGTCAGAGGTTTGATGTCCTGAGGAATGTTCTAACAATTTCCTGATAAAAATAGGAAAATTAACCCATCTCTCAACTTCCCTGCCTGTTAGTGTTTTGTTAGGCACCCTGTGCCATCTGGCTAGTTTTACCCCAGGATCTGTTGTGCAGACTTGGAATTTCTGTGACTTTTATATATGCCCATATTTTAAAATCTAGAAAAACTTACCCAAAATAAGGAGATCTTTCTTTAGCTGTTGCATAATATCCTAGAGCATTCACCATTTCCCAAGAATGTAAATAATGGCCATGTCCTTAAACTCTGCTTTAGCATAAATCATGTAGCATGTCTTAGTGGCCTCTTTTAAGGACATCTCCAAATATCTTACCCCTGTGAGCAGCTTAAACAGTGCAGGGTGAGCTGTATCTGTAAAGCAAAAATGAGGTTGAAGCTTCAGTTCTGTTATACGGTTTAAAGGCAGAAATGGGCTGCTTTGCCTCCTATAAGAAGCACTGGTGCTCACACAGGGGTTACAGCTCTCCCCTCCCGGCCCCAGCTGATGGCAGGCAGGGCATTGCAAGCTATGAAGAATAATTATGCCTCATGGTTATATCTTTCTTTAAAGTGGCATCAACACCTGTGTGTGACTCGTAACTTATAATGAATCAAGTTTAGCCTTCAGATGGACTTTTGGTTCTATATCTGACCCACTTCATATTGAAAGTTATAATTATCCAACTTCATTCTGTTTATGAAGTTATTGGTTTTTTACATTTGGTCTCATCACCTGATCCCAAACTGCTACTCTGCGCTGATAAGACATGAGATTTCAGTGACAGCAATTTCTTTAACACCCTAGTGGGACACGATTTCATTATAGTGGTGTATTTCCTAGCACATAAAATTATTTTACCTTGCCTGTAGAGCACCTCTGTGAGGCTTTGTTGCAGAAAGAATTTCAGGGTGAAACTTCTGCCTTCAATATCCTTGTGCAGATGTCTAGAATCAGACATCTTCAGAAAATATGCAATGAAATGAGAAACGTTCTCAGACATTTGGAAATCCAAAGAATGTGGTCCACGGTACTCATTCTTGGTGCTCAGTTGAATGTCTGACATACCAGGATGGTGAGACTTTAAATGTGGGCTGGGGAGCGGGGAATGGAAAGGACCATTTCTGCTCCTGCCTGAACCCATCTCCCAGCCCCTGCAGGAGGTCACCTCCAGCTCCTGCCCGCTTTAAAGTCTCTCGTACCTCCTGCTCAGCCCAGGACCACTGCTGCTTTGTCTGGATTTGTCTCACCTACCATGCAGCCCTATGGAGTTGCACAAGGGCAAGCTGGACTTCGCATTCCTCACCAGTGCATGGTTTGGATGGTCCCATGGCTAATGTCTGATCCAGCACGGCACATCTCCTCAGCAGTGACTGAAAGTCATTGCACTGTGTTTCCAGTCAGGTATGCCGTTGTCCTGATAGTACATGCAAGTAGGACATGAGAAAACTCAATTTTAAATTTAATGCTTTCAACATTGTTTTGAATACAGATCTCCTAAAACCTTTTCTTTAATTAACTTTTCTTGCATAGATAATTCATTTTTACCAGCAGCCTGTAACACAGGATGCTTCTGACTGAGCACGGAGATAATATACTCTCTTTTTCTTTCTGCCTGAAGCAGAATTAAAATAGGAAGTGAAGTTTTGGTTGCACTTTTATCCTTTGGAGTAGTTTTTCTTGTGTGCACATGAGCAACCTCTGTTGAGATCATAGCTCTTATATTTCCTAAAGGAAGGCTCAAAAAAACAGGGCCGCCTTCGAGAAAAACAAAAAAATCTTGGAAGAACATAAAAGCCTTGTGTTCATTACAGTTTGCCTTGAAGACTTTATCTGACATTCCTCTGAAACCTGAGTTATCAGAAGCAGTCATTTGCTCTGCATTATCTACTACCTCGATTCAAAGGAAGTACTAAAGCTGTGCCATTTGAATTCAGACAGGAAGACAGGCCCAAGAGAGATGCTCTGCCTCTTGCGAAGGCAGCTGGTTAGGGGGAAGAAAGCAGAGAAGTTTCTAGACACAGGATCTCTCTGTTATTTATCTTTAACTGCCTGGGACAAATATACAAAGACTCTGTGGCTATGTGTCAAGGCATGAGTGCACAGATCAAACTGTGCAGGAGGAGTAAGCAGAGCCAGCAAGGACATACAGCCTGTCAGGCATGGTAGGGAGGGTGAGCAACAGAGCTGGGCACCGTGTCCTGCAGCCTTGCCAGAGCTGATCTTCTATCTGTGGCAGGGCAGTGCTCCTTGTTCTGGCACTTTCCAGGTCCCGAATGTCTGGTTTTTAAGCAGAGACTGCAAAGAGAACTTTCTCATACTGGCTTTTTCAGTCCACATCAGGCTGCAAGAACAAGCAGCTCCCGGTGAGCCGGCTCACACTGCTGCTGGCTCGGACAGTGCATGGCGCCAGTCTGAGCCCTTCCTGCGAGCTGTCACGACGCAGATGCAGCATCTGCTGCGAGTGCTCAGAGGTGCTCAGCGAGTGTTCAAAGGAATAATCTCTGCTTCAGCAACGCAGGTTTCCACTTGTGCCAAGACAGCAACGCTTTTTAATTCACTATGCACTTATTGTTCCTGACATGGGAAACACTAACTGCAAGCTTACTTACAGCCAATATGCTTGGGGGGAAAGAACAAAAAAACAGAGGCCAAAGTGTTAGCAAACCTTTTCACACTACAAGCTTCCCTGTTCAAAGATCCCTTGCCCTCAGATGCCAGCAAGGGGGATGAAATGTTTGGGGTTTTCCATTATTTGCATTATGGCATTTGTAAGTGTGAACCGAGCAGACTTAACTCCATGAGGTGGGCAGGCTTTCAGGCTGGCCAGGAGAAATGTCTTAAGGAATTGGGCATAAAAAAAAAATTCCTTTCCTCTTACAAAGCAGAATAACTGCACTATCTAAGCCATGTTGAGATACCATAGAATACCCAGTTGGAAGGAGCCCACAAGATCATCAAGTCCAACTCCCTGCCCTGCACAGCACCATCCCCAGGAGTCACACCATGGGCCTGAGAGCATGGTCCAAATGCTTCTTGAATTCTGCCAGACTTGGTGCTGTGGCCACTTTCCCTGGGCAGCCTGTTCCAGTGCCCAAGCACCCTCTGAGTGAAGAACCTTTTCCTAATATCCAACCCAAACCTCCTGTGACACAGCTTCAGACCATTCCCTGTCACTGGCTACCAGAAAGAAGAGATTGATCCCTGGCCCTTGGCTTCCCCTCATGAGAAATTTGTAGACTGCAATGAGGTCTCCCCTCAGTCCCTGCTTTTCTAAGCTGAACAAACCAAGTGACCTCAGCTAATTCTCATACATCTTGCATTTTGATAGCTTTTCTAACTCAAGACAATCTGCCTTGCTAAGTAATGTCTGTGCTAGTGGCAGCTAAAGTTGGTGATTTTATACTCCGATAGTTGTAATGGGGCAGCACTGCTCTCTAAACAAAAATTTGTGTAATGAAGGAGGGGGGAAAAACAGCCCAGCAACCTATATAAGATCAAATATTTCTATTCCAGATGTGCTGTTGTTACAGAAATGGATTCTTGGGAGAAATAAATCTCCTGCTAAAATGTAAGGTAAACCCAGCACACACACAGAGCAGTATGGGATGCCAGGAAGGGAAATTTGGGTCATGGGCATATGAATTACCTGGAGCCAGTGATGTTTTCTTCATTTGACTTAGTAATTTATTTCATGCAGCTGCCAACACTTGCTGCACCTCTTAAAATTGACTTCACCCCACCCCACCAGTAGTACATTTATACTGGGATGAATCACCACCACCTTCCCCAACACATCCTGCCTGCACTCAGCCAAACATCTTTTCCTCTCTCCAGTTGCAAAACAGTAGCTGCTCCCAGTGGTTGAGTATTAAATCTGATTAAATTTGATGGAAGCAGGCCCTCATTCTGTCCCAAAAGAGATGATACTACAGACTCACGTGTTTTCCTTTGACTGTCTGTCTCTGCTGCTGTCTCTTGCCTGGCATGCTGCCTGGAAAGGAGGAGGGACTGTTGAAACAGGACAGCTTGCCAAAGAAATCAAACTTCTTCAGAAGAAAAGCCCTAGTATGAAAATTTCAATCTTTTTTGGGATATCCCCTTTTTACAGGTGAAATACATTTTTATATTTGAAAATATCAGGCTTCTTCATTGTTAAATCTGTTAGTCCTGTGTGTTTTTTTCTCTGGAGTGCAGGAATATCCTGATATACATAATATAAAAAAATATTTGTTGAGGTGGAAACATGATTCAGGAACCCAGGTGTTTCTGGCTTTATTTGCCCCAATGTGAGCGTTCTATTAACACAAGGTGCTGTCTCCTAATTTAGATAACCCAGATCCTCAGAAATGAGCAAATTAATCGATAAAAACTTCCTATAGACCTAGTTCTAACAATTGCAGAGATCTGCATCAAAATTAGGAGCTTGGGCTACAGAAATAATTATTTTCTTGCCACCTATTTTTGCTGTATGGCTTGAAGGGACAATCTGTTAGAAATCAGCACATCTACAGAAACTGCTCGGTTCACCAGTTAATAAAAATTATTAAGTTTAATAATGACAAAGCAAGCATGAGTAATATCATCTTGACATTTGCAAATCCCAGGTGGATTGAATAATAATGGTCTGCTATTTGCCTTGCATCAGCAGCTGAAGTAGGTTCCATGCTCCTGTTTATACCAAAGAAGCAGGGCATCACAAAACCACACATGCACACTTACCTATGCTGCTGTGTAAAAGCAGACAGTATCTGGTCCTGCAGCCATTAATGTAAGATATTATGAGTTAAGAAACTAAAGATGGATTGATGTATTCCAACAGCTGAGATTTTCTGGCTGCCTTTTTAGGTCAGCTCTCTACTCTCATCCTTTCTTGAAGTGTGTTTTTGGGCCCTGGTGGGTGTTTAGCTGCCCACATGCCAGGCTCTTCTGACTCACCTTGCTGCAGACAGCAACAAAAGCCATCCTCCAAATTTAGATGCTTGTCAAACTGTACATCCACTGGTTCAAAAGGAGAGCTTTGCAAATGAAGAACTGGGCATGGAGTAACCAAAGCAATTTAAAAGTGGTTTCAGCACAAATTCAGACCCTTTGCTGCACAAGAGGGGTGGAATAAATCACAGTATAAATGCCTATTGGTTCATTTACAGCTGTTATGCAGAAAGCATATTGCCTCCCAGAAATCGTATTTGTGCATACTGTAGGATGACAGAAAAATACCAGAAATTCTTTATATGAAGCTTCCTCTTATTAAAAAAACAGCCTCTTCCCTTATCAAGTTTGCTCTGTATGAGGATGCTAAGGAGGTGGTGGGACGTGCACAAAGACCTGAACTTAATGACATTAGCTCCTCAGCTGTAACTTCCTGTGTCTGGCCACGCCTGAGCCAGCCCTGTGCTAAACAAGATATTCCAGAGTGCATGAGGCACTGGAAACAGGGTGTTTGGGTCAGCCAGGCTGCTGCCTCTTCCTCGGACTGCTCTGCAAAGGCAGCCCAGCGCAGCACCACACCACACCACACACTGCCTCAGGCCAGGGGAACCACAGGCGCTCCAGCTTGCTTCACCCCCCTCTGATGGCAAAGCTTTAGTGGGATTTAAGCCCTGTCCTGAAGACTCAGGGTATCATCACACAGCTGCAAGAAACATTTTAGCAGAGACAAGTGGCAGAGAGAGGAACTGGGTAGCAAGCATGACTACTCGCTTGCTTTTGAGAGGAAACCACAAGCGTGGAGGTGGGAATACCTGATGATAGTGTAATATAGCATTGACTACTTGACATCTTCTACTACATACTATTGAGTTACACTTTGCTCCAAACAGGCCCTGAGGGCTGCTGAAGTTTTCTCCTGAGCTTGCTCCTCCCAGATAAGGGCCCTCACCACTGCTCAACTCAGATGGCAACTTTGGTCCTGGAAATGCCATCAAAGCTGCCATGCTTCTGTGCTGCTGTCGTGTTTTGCAAGGAGAAAAAGGAGCCAGGAAGTTTTGTTTTCATGAATGTGATTCAGCATTGCCCAGAAACAGGATTCCAAAAGTATTTTGGGGTTTGTGTGTGCTTGCTTCAGCTGTGAGACTTGGTTTTTATTTTCATTAATGCCTTCAGAGACTGAGTCAAGCTGCAGTCAACCTTTTCCGTCAAGCTTGCTCTCACACAGCCAGATCAAATACCAAAATTTCTACCTGAAGAGTGGAAATCTATGGTAAAAAAACATTAATCAAGCAAGCCTGGAAATGCTATGTCCACTAGTTAAGAAAATTAATCCACTGCATAATGAGCAAAAGAAAATTAATTCATTTCTAAATGGACAGGATGCTGCAAAGGTTTTGGTGGATCTATCAGGAAAGTGTTCTTCAGATGGTAGGGAGAAATCTGATCATTAAAGAAGTGTCTGGAGAGCTGACAACCCCATTACAGAAATAAGAGCTCAGAAACGTTTTTAGGTACCTTTGGTAGATTTCAAATAGGTGAGGGAGGTTTAAGCTGGACATTAGGAAGAATTTCTTCCCAGAAAGGGTATTTGGTTATTGGAATGGGCTGCCCAAGGAGGTGGTGGAGTCAATCGTCCCTGGAGGGACTGAAAAGACTGGACATGTGGCACTCTGTGCTGTGGTCTAGTTGACATGGCAATTAGGTCATAATCTCAAAGGTCTGTTCCAACCTAATTGACTCTGTGATTCTGTAAAAGAGAACTAACAAATGTTCATTGGGGTCCCTCCCCGTTTCCCTGTTCCCACTAAGGAAGTAACTGAGAGAAGAATAAGTTGCTCTGAGCAAAGTGTAGACCTAACAAAACGCTACTGAAAGGAACAGAAAACCAAATCCATCCGGAATATATGAAGATTAGCTCCATGTGCATCTCAATTCATCCGCCAAAAATTCTGCATAAAGATGACACAAAATTGTAAATTCCCACCCTCCCTGATGTTTGGAACATTGTGTTTCACATTAAAAGGAATTAGGTAAAAAAATGGTTCCATTTCTTTTCTATTTTTTAAAAAATTTCAAGATCTTCTCTGAATAATATGTGTTTTTTTAGAAATTTAGCATCTCATGTTTCCAGAGCATGGCATGGTTTTAGCTGGAAAGCAAGAGCCAAAGGTGATTTGATGAGTTGTGCTGCATTCACTCATTACAGTAACTGGTATGGAGAGACAAGGCCCAGTGGAACAGGAACTGCTCTACAACAGCTGACTCATCTCCATGGTGGGGACAAAAAAAATGGGTCTGCTTTATATATGCAGCCTGATATTAATTCCAAATGGTATCTCACCTTGTTTCACACACAGGCAAAAGCGAGAAGTGTTAGTAAACACTTCAGGTTTCAAGAAAATGCTCCCAATAGTTCAAAAGTTTGTTACATCTTTCTGACATAAAGAGATAATTTTAACCATTTTAAAATGTTTCAGGAAGCAACATACGGTTGCATGCAATGTATGCTGTGACAAAATTCAAGGTTGCAAGGGGCAAATCTGCAACCATCTGTGCAACACAAAGTTACATTAAAAAAAGCAGACAAGCAAATACTGCAAATAACCCATGATGAGAAAAGTATCATGGAATCATAGAACGGTTTGGGTTGCAAGAGGATCCTAAAGATCATCCAGTTCCAATCCCTCTGTCATGGGCAGGAACACCTTCCACTAGACTAGGTTGCTCAAAGCCTCATCCAGCCTGGCCTTGAACACTTCCAGGGATGAGGCCTCCACAGCTTTTTTTTGGCAACCTGTTCCAGTACCTCACCATTCTCACAGTAAAGAATTTCTCCCTAATATCTAATCTAAACCTACTCTCTTTGGTCTAAAGCCACCCCTCCTTGTCCTGTCACTACATGGCCTCATCGGAAGTCCCTCTCCAGCTTTCTTGTACCCCCCTTCAGGTACTGGAAGGTGCTCCAATGCTCCTCTGGAGCCTTCTCTTCTGCAGGCTGAACAACCCCAATTCTCTCAGTGTGCCTTCACAAGAGAGACTCCAACCCTCTGCTCACCTTCATAATTTTGAGACTATCATTTCTTTTGACTAGTCCTGGGGTTTTTTTTAAAAAAAGCAAAGAGAATAGAAAAGTGTCATCAGATTGTCTCTTGAAATTTTAGCAGGCATATTTTGGAGAATTATCTTACTTAACATGTATTTTCAGCACTACTATGCTTGTGTAGCAATTCTGCGCACTTTCAGCATTTACTTTTGATACAGCAGTTTTTTGATGCAAAAGTAACACCAAGAAAAGCATCCTAGCATCTATGATGGGCTTAACAGAGATTAAGCACTGTAGAACTAACACATTGTCATCATAGCTGTATCTTCTCCACAGAATAATAGGATGAAGCAACATAATGCTATACTTGTACAGCAAACCTCATACCGGATGAGCCACACAGTTGTGTTGACAGTGCTGATTAACTGCTCTACCTTGCATTTGCAGAGATTAATTTCATGTGAAAGCATCCTAATAATAGATGTTCAGACTGAGCTCTGTTATTACACAACAGGACAATAAATTGGCCAGTAGGAGATTTGGGTCTTGCTGAGATAATGATGAATACCTGTCAGTACAGCAGTTGGTCTACTTCCAAACAACCTAAAAATACATATCCTGCTTATGCTGCGCACATGGCAAAACATGTAATGTCGTCAGTGTATCTAAAGGCTAACCAGA
This sequence comes from Donacobius atricapilla, assembly GCA_013397315.1. Taxonomy (NCBI): domain Eukaryota; kingdom Metazoa; phylum Chordata; class Aves; order Passeriformes; family Mimidae; genus Donacobius; species Donacobius atricapilla. Next base: position 496,000 of record WBMY01011116.1, read on the forward strand.
CAATCAGTGGTTTAGTCTAACCCTGCTAAATTTCCCTTTAAATACTTCTGCTTGATGCACAGTAAAACTAATCAACTAAAAGGATGCTGGGTCTATAACCTTACTTCTGAGAGTCTCTATCTATGTCTGCCTCTTTTGCAATAAAACAAAGCAGGCAATCATTCACACCCCAAATTGTACAAATAAACTTTACTAGTCGGTATTTATGGCCTATTTTCTGTTGCAGAACTTTTAACTTAAGTGGTAGTGCAGTGCTTGTAAAAGCCTTCTGCAGCAAAGACTCCAAATACTAAAACTCAGACCTTATTGTTTATGTGACTTTTTTCCTTTATTCCACTGTTGTCTGAATTATTTTTCCTTTCCTTCCTTCTAGGCTTTTCTTCCATCCCTATTCAGACACTGCAAGGCAGGAAGGGTATCTCAGAGATAGGACCATGCTGCTCAAGACCATTCAAGGTTCAGCAGGACAGGCCATGTATCATTCCATGTAGTTCAAAGACAACACAAAACTTCAGAAGTCTGTTCCAGTTGTCAATTTTATTCGAAAGGTGTCTTCTATATATTTTTAATATATAGAAATAAATACGAAAGGCCTATACAAATATGAACACTTAGAGAATACCAATACTACCCTTCATTTTTTATACTGATCTTTCAATACTTAAAGGGACAAAATTGCAGCAAATAGCCCACTAACTTAATAAAATAAATTTTACAAAATCTCTGATAACAATGTCCATTCACATCTAAAGGAAGCTTTTAGATTGAGTTCTCTTTTACATATATATATGCAACCTTAACACAGATGTTCAGCTGCCTTTGAGATGTTCACAACATAGACTGATGGCATTTTTCTCAAGATGGACAGTAAAAAAAAGTCATACTTAAAAGTTATACGTCAATGCAGGAATTTAGCATTATCACTTTTAATGACATGCTGTGTTAACAGTATTTTTGATACACAACCCAATAAATTAAAAGGAACACAATCTTGCCTTCAAGTAAAACCCAAGTCATTTAAAAAACTTCAGAATGGGCATTTGCTTTTATATATCACGATTCTTCCCAAAGCTTTATGATTTTATTTTATACCAAAAAACATTTCACATGGTGTTAAATTTTTTAAAGTTGATGCCTTAAGTTTTAGCTTTCATATTTTCCAGATTCTGCACCGCATAGTGTGTGACTCTGAACTTCATATAAAGAGTTAGTAAGTTCTCTTCACAGCTTAGTTAGACAAAACAATTCTTTTCCAGCCTGAGGACCAAGGACACCAATGCAGCTTCAGGGCCCAAAAAGTGTAAACAACAGTGATTTGAGGAGAGCAGTCTGGGAAAAGGGGACTACATAACCTGAAGCTGTAATTGGACAATTAACCACAATATGTAAATGGACCAAAACTTATAAAAGTGTGAAACCTCGTGACCGGTTGTCCATCTTGGGTCCGTTTTGGGTCCATCTTGGGCACAGCCACAGCTGGGCTCCTGTATTGCCCAAGGTATATCCTCTGAAGAATTTTCAATAAATATCTGCTTTATTCCTTTAACTCTGTCTAGCCTCTGTTCCAGATCAGCCTCTCTAGGCATCAAAGTAAGCCTTTTGCTTCTTGTAAACCACATTTGATAGATAATTTCCCATAAAGCTATATTTTTCTAACATAGGGCATCACCCACATGCAATTATGCAGTGCCATAATTTACACATTTAAAACACCATAAAGCAAAGTATGTGCTTAAATGGTGAGAGGAATGACTACTGTATCAAATACAACTGCTCCTTCAAATGCTGGTTATTTGTTGGGGTTTTTTGGGGGGTTGTGTTTTCTTTTTAAGTAAAGGTCAAACCCCAACGATATTGAAAGGCAACCACATCATATAGCAAAAACCTCTTTTGTATTTTCTGAAGGAATTTGTCCTCATCCCAGAACTAAAAAGTTCCCAGATGTTAATTTAAGAACTATAGATTAAAAATCTTGGAAATTAGAAGAAATATTTCAGATATTTCCTATTTGGATAATAAAACCATAGGTTTTAGCTAAGAAAAAATATAACATTATAATTTGCTGTAAGTGCACAAAAGCCCAATCTTGCAACTTTCTCCTGTTTATTCAATTGCTTTCACTTAAGGAAAGTATACAGAACTTGCCTCTCCTTCATTATTTAACTTACATAAATAAAGTTTGAAGAATATATTTAATAGTTTATCCACATACTAAATCTAAAGAATATTTGAGAATGCCAATCCCGTTTTTCAAAAAAACTACTGCTTTTACAGTGCTGTAACAATCCTCTCTTTCAATCAAAAAAAAAGATTTCTGATCTCAGTTTACTAACCAGTACTCTCATTTCTGATGTTTGAATGCTTGGCTCATTGTTTCAAAAGAGAATTTGTAGATTCACTGAGAAATACATGGGACAAGTCTCTACTCAAGGGAAGATACCCAATATGCCTTGGCTTGGAATAGTAGTTGTATTATAGGGTTCTCATCCAAAGCATTGGAATGGTTTCCATAACAGACGTCCTTGGATCACTGTAGTTCTCTAATCAGTTTTCACTCCTCTGAACCCTTTCTGAGCCCACTCAGTAAAACTAAACACTTTGCAACACAGGTTTTGCAGGCATTGCTAGAAGTTCAGCAGGCCAAAAACGGTGGACTATTTCCCAGCAGTGTGAGAGGAACAGTCTCAGGAAAGTTTTCATACATGTTGTATGGCATTAATCTGGCCCACAAAACCTCCTTACACTGATGAAGGTCAAGACAATAAGACTCTGGGTCTGCAGAAGGTTTGACATTCAGGTTAGAGATCCATCATGGTGGGGATGGGAAGACAATGACAGACCACATACATAAAGGCTTGCAGCACTTTTTGGAAAAAAAAAATGCAAAACAAACCAGAATCAACAATCCAGACACTTCCAAGGTAGGAATGCATTTATCAAAAATTAAACTTTGCCCCATTATGAATGATTTGAAGTTTGGGTTCCTGAGCTTGATACTGGACAGGGGAAAGGGCAAGTGACTTCCATCTTAGATTATACAGCTGTATCATTAGGACAGTATTTAAAACCTATTATTAGAAGAATGAATAATTTACAATTGTGACTTTGAGAATATTACAACCAAATAGTAGTTACAGAAGCTTAAGTTCAAAAAACCTTAATCTTCTTTCTTTTGTGTTTGAAATCGTTCCATTAAAGCCCTAAATATATTTCCTGGAATTTTCTGATGTTTTTCTATGAGAGCTTGGACTGCTGCTTTTGTCTGTAGGAAGAGAGAAAAGGTTTTGGTCAGAAAATCTCATCTTCATACTGCTCATATAGTAACACAATTTCTAGGCTCTTTTTAATCCTTTGAAATACCACAGAACTATTGCAAGTTCAAAATACTGTTCTTCCATATTTAAGCCCACAGGATGTGATTGTGGCAACACTGCCATGAAACAGATCAACAAATTAATATCTCTTATGTCTGGCAGCTGTGTTCACAAGCTGTATTAGTGATACACAAAAGTCAAATGACAACAGAGTAAATTCATGAGGAGACTTAGGTCTATAAAGCATGTTAAACACCTGCATAATGTACTGCAGCTCAAACTCCTGCCTATGCCCCAGTTTGCATCAATAACACTCCTCCAGTGGGCATCAACTTTGCTTCTATGTGTGCTCAGAAGCAGCACTGGAAACGCCATTGTGTCTCAGCACATTTGACTTGTACCAAGTAATGGCCTCTGAACCCAAGGACCCTGAAGGAACTGGTCCTGTGACCCATGCTCAGGCCACTTAGGTGCATGGACAGCAGCCTTCACTTTCACTCAAAAAACAAACAGGCCAAGAGCGCACAGCTGTTACTCCTATTATATAAAAGCTCTATAGGGAGCATTCAAAAGCAGGGCAACATGCAAAAGCTGTGGTGAGAACACACTTCCTATTCTGCCTAGAGAAGCACAGGCTAGTGAATTCTTAAGGTCAGAAACAGAAGAACAGAGAATTATTTGCCTCTCTAAACCAGTGGTCAGCAAAGGCAAAGGTTGGTAGAATGTTGTTTGTTGGCAGAAGCTCACACTGTTTATATGAAGTAAGTGATCAACTGTTAAGTCTTTTGAGAAGTACTTTATACATCTGTTCCTAAGTGACTCAGATCTAAAATTTGTATTCGTTAAAAAATTTGAGCTTTATTTTTTTGCCCTGTATAATGGGATAATGCATACTGTGCCATAGCCTGAAACATGAGATACAACTTTAAAATCACTCTAAATAGGATTCTAGGGAATTCACATTCTAGGGGCCTTATCTAACAGAATCTGAACTTAAGTCAGAAGTGAGGGTTGGCATAAATGTAAGATGCCAATGCATATTGGAAAGTAACTTAAACACATTCTCTGCTGAAAGCCAGCAGTTCTGTAGTCCTGTCAGAGTGACCCCACAAGAGAAACAACCAGTTTCCATAACCAGGGCCAAGGATATTGCAGACAAACATTTTAAGAGTCTCTTTGCAGAGATGTAATCATAGGTTAAACAAAGACAGACAACTGCATTGACACCTGCATGGTCAAGAAAAGTCTCTCTCTCAAGTGAAGTTTTTGGAATATTATAAGTGACCATCTGTGGAGTCTTCAAAAATACCTATTTCAGCCCACTCCATCTCACTGCTCCACCACTTAACTGGTTTGTCTTTGCACAGTGAAATCTATTAATAAACTGAATGAACATGAGGACCTGCAAATCCTTTCCATAAAGCATCTAAATCTGAATTAAAGGAACATTTAAAAGTTAAATTGCTGGGTTAAAAGCCGGACAAAATAGAAATACACTAGACAAAGCAGTGAAATTATTTACTTTTTTCTCTTATTGTATGTATTTCCAATAGTTTGTGAACATAGATTTGCTATGTTTGAAAGGCTTCCTTAGTATCTTCCTGAAAACACCAGGAAGCAGAATGCTTCCTCTTGGGCGAAGTGCTTCTCTCTATCAACTGAGAGCTGTCTTATTTGACCAAATTTCTTCAGTCTTTAAAGTAAGTTGTTTCTCAAAGCAAATACAGGGTTCAATTAACTTTAAAAGATCCAGAACATCAGCAAGTTGTAGTAATAAAAAGATAGTATTTAAGAATGACATTCAGAGTTAGGCAAGTACAAAACTTACCATGACTCCACCAGTTTCTATAACTGGCTGCTAGACAGAAATCACTTGACAGGACACTTGGCAGTAGTTTTTATCAGAACATTCAATATTTTAAATTGACATATATAAATATCTTTCTTACCTTTGCAGCTAGCTCCTCAGCAGTCATATTTGGTTCATATGGAATGGGTTCTCCAATAAATGTACGTAGCTTGACAGGAAAGCCCCCGTACAGAGGAACTACTGGCAATCTAATACGCTCATACAGCGTCCTAAGTATTTCTAATGGGAAAAAAGTTTGTGGAAAGCAGGAGAAAGAAAGGTGGGGAAGGGAGAAGGGGAGTGGGGGAGGGTAAAGGAGGGAAGACAGAAAGAGAGAGAGAGAGAGAGAGAGAGAGACTGGGATAATTCTGAAAAGCTCTTTTTTTCCCCACTATGTCTTAACATTGAAACTGGCTCACAAAGTACATAGACCCCAACCCAGACTCTCAAACAATGTCTCATCCCAAGTGCTATCCTACCTTGACTTTCATTTCCTAAAAGCTGCATTAATGCTTGTATCAGACTTACTTCTACCCTAACTTGGTGTGAAATCTTTCCTCCAAAGAGTAGTTGAAACGAGAAGAAAGAAGAGGAGAGAAATTCAATAGCTGCCTCTCCAGAGAGGAAGAGAATGCTATGCAATACAGGTTAGAGGTTCAGCTCATCTCACAGGTTAGCATTAGAAACTGGTATTGGAAAAAGGCATGTTCAGTCCCACTGAGGTCTACAGGATCAGAAATAGCCTGAAATAGCCAGAAATCTGCCTAAAAGTCAGTCATGCTAACATACTGAATTGCTCTTTCAGATCACGCACTGGTTGCAGTTAAACCATATAAAAAGAGAGAAAAACAGGTATTTCAATCAGCTCTAAGAGGACACATTCTTCTCCACATGCTACCTACTAAGCATTTATCCCAGATTCTTTGAAAACTGTGCACTACAAGTATTATCTTTCTTGGTTTCAGACAAGAAACTCCATTAACTTGGGTGCTGGCACAAGAAAATCTTTACTAATCAAGATGTGGAATTTTCTGTACACAACCTATAAAAACAAAGATAAAACTACTGAAACTGGAGTAACACCTCCAGTGATCAAAAAGTTACACTCCTCTAGCAACTCTGCTGTAGAATGCAAATAGCATAAATCCTTTTGGCTTCAATTTCCTCTGTTTGGGATTCTCCCAAACACAGCAACAATTAATTGCTGTTTATTTTTGTACAACATGACAAATGTGTGAATTATTCCACCTTCTGCATCAGAAGCCTTGGCTTTCCCCATGCAATATATAGCTCTTAAACAGAGGGGGAGAGAAGCAGAACTGTGTTGCCCTGCAGCCCTCTGACGAAGGTGACAATGCCATACTGGAGGAAGAACATGTGGTGTGGAGACTTGTTCAGGCTCCTCTGCTAGATAGTAACTAAGAGAGTATTAAAAAAGAGGAAGTTTAAAACTAGCAAATGAGCAGAGATGCAGGCATCTAATCATCCCAGACCCCTCAGACAAAAGACCCATCTATTCATGTTCTGGCTGCAAGTTCCATAGAGATTAGGAAGGAGAGCTGCCAAATGCAAGGTTTTGTGAGGAACCGCAGGTCTAGTGCAGAATAGGAAAGCAACTACAGATTAAATGTAGATCAAACCATTCAAACTTTAAGTACAGGTAGAGGTGTAAGCACAGAGCTCTAGGAGAACAGGAATAACATGTCAGTTGCAAACCTGTTTGCTTTGCCTCTTAACAGACAGCAGAAAACTTAGGATTGGCCTAGCAGATATAAGCAAAGAAAAAAGTGCTTTAATTCTTCCTGCCTTTTTCTGGCTCCTTTTTTCTTTCTTCTACTGCTTGTGTAAAAGAACACTGTTATGTGGAATCTAACTTGGATGAGCCAATATCACATCTAATGCTGATATTAAATTCTAAAAACACTTCTGAACTCTACCAGAGACCAAACATCAAGAAACAAGGCTGCGTTAAATCTCCAACTTAAATGAGGATTATTTCAGTAGATATAGGCTAAACACATATGGAAAAATAAACTACAGAAAAATAGAAAATATCTTACTTATTCCTCCTAATGTCCTAAAGCCTTCTCGAACATTTTGTGTAAACATAGGAATGATGGGCTAGGAGGGAAAAAAAATAATTAAGAATTTAAGGAAGATAGCACTTAAAGATATCTAAAGATACCTAAAAAACTTCTACCTCACTTAAACTCAACAGGCAAATTAATTTTAAAGTGTTTATGAGACAAGGATATATAGAGAACAAAACAAGTACACTGAAGTTCTTCTGTGACCTTCTGCCATGAGGTTTCAAACTGGAGAATAACACAAGATTTCAGTGAGTCACTGTTTCAACAACTCTATTTTCTTAGAGCAGTCCAGAATTTTGGAACCTATGGAGCATTTAGGTGTCCCTCCCCCCATCTAGCAGTGTTTGCAGAGTTGTGACTTAAGTGTTTAAACCTCTTACCTAATTTGTAATTATGCTCAAAGGGAAGGATTCTCAGGATTGGGACACTAAACTTGTCTGATGCCTCTCTGCTATGCTGATGGTATTGCTCCACATTTGATGTGTCATAGTCAATACATGTCCATGACTTATTTCTGCTGATGAGTACTTAGAATACTGTTGAATATTTCAGGTTTTTATTGCTGTTTTTAAAATTGCAAACAGCTCTCAAGATTTACAAGAACTGTGAGGGCATCAGCTACTATATAAAGTTTTTCAGTATCATTTTATAGTATGTGCCCACTGTACACAACTACTACTCCTCATGGGTTTTTCATGAACTCAGATTCTTTTAAACTTTTTAAAGACAAGCATGGAGATGTAACACATAACTTTTCAGACATGGATCAAATTGAGGGTTCTGTAAGAGGAAAAAAAGTCTGTAAAAAATTACAGAGAATAAAAAGAAGTGCAGTTGCCTAAATTGAATGGATACAAATATCTTTATTCTAGAACAATCTTATTTGGAACATCTTACTTTTGACATAGAGGTAGAAATTTTTGTTTATATGACAGAAATTCTGTCAAAAAAACCTGCTGAAATAAGACAACTTCAACAAGTTGAAGGTCCCAGTTTTAGACAGATTTTTCTGATGTTTCAGACACATTCCTCTTTCCACGAGGAGTTCTGCTTATGATTCAAGGTGACTTAAAAATTCATTTTTAATCTAAATAAAGATGTTTTTCCCACTTTCAGCCTGCCTCTGACATTCATTCTATTTTACTGTGTCTCTCAGGGTTTTTTTCAGGGCGGATGAAGCTACAAAACCTTATTGAGTGCATAAAGGGATACAAAAACACATCCAATAAAATAAATGCAATTAGTACAATCATAGTTGAATCTCAAGTATGGCCTTTCACATGCTATTACAATACATTAGTAAAATCTGAACCTGTTCAAAATACCTGTTTAAACAGTGTTCTTTTCCTTGTGAGAAAAGTGATGCACACTTGAGTCTTACAAGTATTCTATTTCTGTATAAAATCCAGAGGCTTAACTAGTCTGTCTTTGAGAGTAACTAAATATAAAACTCCTGGTGTGAGACTTGCTTTTAAATTAGGAACATGTAGACCTATGGACATATGCACATTATCTTCCAAGTACAAATCTAGAATGAGAGGGACTCTGAAATGATTACTAAAATAGCTACAATTCAAATATATCACACACTGTTGTGCTTTAACTACCTGTCTGCTGACCAAGCCCAATGCTGTACATTGGAACTGAAGAGTTCACACCAGTGACCAGCCCTGGACATGCCTCACTACCATAAAATACCACTACAGTACAAAGCGCCAGTGAGTCTATACCCTTGTGTGTCACACCACACTTCAGTGACAGAAGAATCAGAAGCACTGAGTTGGACTCCATCATCCTGATGGCCCCTCCCAACTCAGCATATTCCATGACTCTGATATGTATGGTTGCTTCCCAAGCATGCTGGTCAGGGAGGGCTAAGCCATCAGAATACTAACCAGGTATGTGTAAAACAGCACATGCTTATAAGGAGAAACCATCCTGTATTTCATCTCTTGTTCTTTTAAACTCTGTATTTCCTAATCACACTATACTTAGCTGACTCTAAAGCCTTCTCACCTATCAAAAGCAACAAAAAGAGTCTTGAAATGCAGCTGTTAGAGCAAGAGACCATACTCATGACCATCAGAAATCTAACCTCAAATATATGATAATCAAAACAGCTTTCTCTGGATAAAGTACTAATAACTTAGCTTCCTTTGCTTCTTTTCTGTGACGTGCCATACTTACCACTTTAGCATCAATGGCCACCTGAGCAAAGCCCTTCCGATCACTCCACAAAATAGTATACATTTCATCACTGAAGAGTGCTTCCCGAACTCCACCTGGGGCAATGGCTAACAGATGGCCCTTCTCCAGAGTCCTGACACAAGCTTCTTTTGGTCCATGTAGAACTCCAAGTGCCTCAGTAAGTATTCTAAAACCTGTAGGGAAAGATAATATTAATTCAGAAAATGTTAATTCATACTACCATTGAGTACAGATTCCCAGCACAGAACACTATGGCTAAAATTTAATTGTCTAATCAGCTGTGGACCCAAGTCCCCGAGAGGGACTGAAGCATCAAGTCCAACATAGAGATTCTGGTCTGTCAAGCTGAAGATTTAGGGGTTTCAGTGGCTTTTTGTCATAGTAAAGTCAGGTGTTATCCCACAGCCAGGACTAAACTGAAAAGGAACTGTCAAGCACTCTGTGATATCTTTCACATGTCCCTGTTTGACTCAAGGGCACTGGCTCCTTGCTCAAGCTCTACTGTTCAAACATAGCATAGTCCAAATAGAGAGCAACAAGAAGCAATACCAGGAAATTGTTGTGGTTCTGTTTTGTGAACTTCAGCAAAGAAGAGTAGTGCATAAGAAGGAGAATGACAGAGAAAATGCATCATTCTCTGCATTAAGGATCACTGCAGCAATTGACTCGGGTTCAGTCTGTGAGTACTTGGATGGCATTTCATATAGAGAAGCATCTGATAAGCCTCAACTGGGTACACTCACCTTCTGTTAATATTGTAACTGAAGTTTTCGACCTAAGGTTACATAAAGTCCTCATATCACCTTGAATTTGACTGTCATACAGATTGTACTCTTCAAGAGTACAACAGAACATCAAAAATTTGCTACAAGCATCAAAGGGAACACATATGATCGATTTAGACAACTAGCCTATTGTTAAAGGACATAATTACCACAGACCTCTGTTTGCAGGAAGTAAGTCCTGTTCAGTTAGTTCAATAGATTTTAAATTTATACAGTATTTATGAGTAGTGCATACCAGAATGGTAACTTTGTATGACAGGGCAGTAAGGGAAACATTACTTCTCTTTCCTGAAGTTCCCCACTGAAGCAAACAACCTTATCAGCCACAGACAAGGACAAAGAGATGATCTAGTCAGGTTTGCCTCCTAATAAAAAATGAATAGCTGTGACTATAAACACATATTTGTTGCATACACACACATGCTAAAGGAGAGCCCAAACACAGTTAGGAAGACAGAGATCTGTCTTCTCCTACAGCTTGCATAAATGAAGGGCTTGGGAAGAAAAGCATGAGGCAACACATTGTAAGTTTATTCATAACTAAACTCTGATCTCTAACTAGTCTTTGTAGATGGTGTGAGTATAATTACTTCCAACTCATCTCTAAACCCAATCAGGATCTGCCTGAACACATGGCCACAGAAGATAAGTTGCATTACACCTGTCTTGTATTTTTCTGTGCCTGCCTCACACATTGCTGATGACACTCAGTCTTCACCTAGTAGCATCTGCATGGAAGAACACCTGAAATAGAGTTTACTCAATTGAAATTTATTTCTTTCAGCTGCTTTTTTTGTGGGATTTTCAATAGCTAATTTTTACATTCCCAAACGAATTAAAGCTCTCTGGAATGCACCTGGTGGTAAAAAGCTGCCCGTCTCTCAGTCCATTCTGTCAGTGAGCTCGGGAGACAGACAAAAAAAGTCATGAAAAGGGTTGAGATGTGCTGGAAAATAGACTCCAAGGAAGCAAAAACTGTGACAACAGCAGTTCTGCATTGGATACACTGGAGAAGGGGTAAGGGGAAGGGTGTGTGAGACAAAGCAACACCATGACTCTCTCTAGTTCATATATCATTAAAAAAAAGGAACAGAATATTGACAGAATACAGACAAAAAAATGTACTACAGAATGGTTGTCCAGGGAAATTCCAAGTCTTCACAAAATCTCTCAGCTGTATTTCCTCCCTTGACTTCTAGTATCAACTTTACATTCTGAGCTGTACCTCATAGCCTTGCTAGCAGATCTCACATTACTGTTGATATCTCTGCTTCAGTACCAAAGAAGAACCTGGCTTTCTTAAAGCAGTTGAGAGATGGAATCTGACACAGTCGCCCTGAAAGGACAGCCAGGGTACCTATGTCCAAAGTCAAAGGTCACCACAAAGTTAGAAGAAACACTGGGGTAGTACCAGGTAGCACTGCATGAAAGGGACAAAGAATCTGTTTTTCCATTTTAAACAACAAAACAACCCTCAAAATTATCTAAACACTATTTTTCAGCTATTCAGAACATGTTCTTCCAGACATCAGGAAGTTCAAACTTAATTTTATTCCACAGTTCAACTTGAACTCTGTCTTTTGCTCCAATATACTCTTCTCCTATTTTGGCAGAAATGTTTGAAAACCCTTTGGAGACTACCCAGTAATGCATGTAACACTGCTCTCAACTTGCGCACTATGTGCACTTTTCCATCTTGGCCCCAGTGACTTAACATCAGGGCTGTCAGCTACCAGGTAGCAGGATGGCAAGGTTGTCATCATTTTCCCATGGTTGACCTTTAGGACCCCAGCCAGAGAGGAATCATTTAGACCATTGAATCCAACCTTCCATAGTTGTAGATAATCACACAGTTGTAGATATCTGCAGAGCATCTAGTCCACAAGATACTTTGCAACACGTTGTGCATGTAACAGACAAGAAGCCAAAGCTCCTTTCCACCGGAACATTACAGGAAAGGGACTGTCTTAGTTACACAAAATAGCAGGCAACCTTTCTAAGAGGACCCTCAGATGACCTTAGGAAGGAAAAAAAGGCCTAAACTATAGCAGAGAATGATGGAGAAGAACACAAGTGAAATCTCAGTCTTCTCTGAATGCTTTGGGAAAAAGCCTTTGTCCTAAACTTAGATCAAGTCAATGTATTTCTGAGCACTACACAGCTAAGAGTCTAAAGGAACCAGAAACCTGGAATACTGCATTTGTTTTTCCCTGTGGTAAACCTCTAGTTATAAAAGAAGGATAAAAAGAATTCACGTGACTATATTTCATATCCTTCTTCCCCAACATGCAAGAAAAGCATACTTAATACTGACACAATTCTGACACATCCATGTGTGTCTAACAGACTCCCCAAATGCACCGCCACCCCTTCCCATTTCCCCTGCATTGAGCATAATAACTTTTGGTTAAAACATCCTCTGAAAAGGCATCCAATTTAATCTGAATACTTAATCGAGATCAGACAGCCTTAGTATTAGGATAAAATTACGCAGTCTTTCTGGTTTGATTCACAAAAGAAGCAGCATCTACCTGAGTTGCCAGTCATAGATTACTGTGCTCATTTTGAAACAATTCACAACATCTTCTGGGCTCTTTGGACTTGTCTCCTTGAACAGCCTTAGTTTCTTCACAGAATCAGAGAATTATGTAGATTAGAAGGAAGTTCTGGAGGTCATCTAGTCCAGCCTCCTACTCAGACTAGATCAGGCTATTCAGAGCCTCACCCAGCAGAGTTTTGAAAGTCTGCAGGGATGGAGATTCCCAACTTGCCTAAGCAATCTGTTCAGGTGTCTGATCACTCTCATGGTAAAATACCTTTCCACATGTCTAATCAAAATTACCTGTGTTGCAACTTGTCTCTGTTACTTCTCAACCTATCACTGTGCACCTGTGAGAAGAGTCTGACTCCCTCTTCTCCCCACCCTTCCACCAGGTTGCTGAAGACAGTAATAGTATCTTTCCCCACCCTTATTTGGTACAGACCAAACAAATCCAGTTCTCTCAACTTCTTGTACACTGTGTGCTCCAGACCAAAACTGGACACCATATCACAGGATGTGCTTATACAGATACCATGCCAGGGGAAAAAAAACCTCTTCACTCAACCCAGTGGCTATATTCATGCTAAAAAGAGCTCACTGTGCAGTTCACCTTCTTTGCTGTAAGAGCATGCTGCCGACTCACATTCAACTTGTTGTCCACTAGAATCCTAAGACCGTTCCTTCAAAGCCCCCTTTTATCCAGACTACTGTTGCACAGAATTGTTCAATCCCAGACACACAGCTCTACATTTGCCTTTGCTGAACTCTTAATACTGACAGCTGAATCCTGTGAAGTCACTCTGAGAACAAGCTTTAATGCCCAGTATATCAACAGCTCCCCCAGTTTGGTGGATTTCATCAGTGAATTTCCTGGGCATGCTGCAGCCCCTCATCCAGGGGTACTATAAAAACACTAAGCAGCAGTGGTCTCAGTATCAATCCCTGAGGAATGCCTGTACCTGTTAGCTAATTGTTGTACTGCTGAAACCAGTTCTTCAAGATGAGCCATTCAGCAAGATGTTTCTGTAAGGCCACTGAACAATATTTGGGGGACTCATAAGTATACTCACACTTAGAGCCTTATTTTAAAGCAGAAAAGGAGTAAAACATAATGCCCCATTTGATAAACAACTGTGCCTATATAGATACAATGTGAAGCCAAATCTGCATCATTAAGTAGGTTATATTAGTCATCTTTATGATATCTTTAGATTTTGTAACCACTGACAAATCTGTTGGCAAAAGCAGTTGTAGAAGCAAAGTCATACTGTGATCAGTATGGAAAAGTTCTTTTCAGGGACTAAGGCTGAAATAAATCTATACTGACAAAAGGACAAGTTTTCTAACGTGAGTTGGTCCCACTAAAAGCACCAGTGCACTACAGAACGCTCCTTGTAATTCATTTTGTGAACTGACAGGCCTTTGATCACAAACCGAACTTAGGAAAGAAAGTGGGTACTACTGTATTTCACACAGACAAAAAACAAACCCTTCACATAATTAATTTCACCAGTTGGCAGTGCATTTCACTAGGCTGTCCAGCCAAAATCTTGCCCTAAAGATATTTTTCATTTTCTACCTGCTTCAGCTCACATTTCACATAAACATGTTGAACACTTCCCTAGCTTTCCTCCAAAATGGATTCTACTTGAAACACTCATCCTGGGGACAAGTTCCACTGCCTACCATCCTCAACTGGAAAAGAGAAGGGTGGGATAAAAAAATACATTTTCTCTCCAGATTAGTATTCTTCATTTACAGGGCATTTGTTCCAAACAGTTTAATTCTTAATCAGTTCACACCACTCATTCTGCCTATATAAATGAAAAAGAAACATCTCATTGGAATCTTTGCAAATGATTAATACAGAGAACACTGCTTCTGCTACAATCTCCTTCTCTTTGTTTCTAAACACCCTAGAGTCATTGGAAGGTGTTACCCAGACAGGACTATGTCCCATCCTTGCATGGGCCAGTCTCATTCTTGTTTGTAAAGAACATGCTCTATTTCAAAACTTTCACTACATTTGCCTGAATGTCTGTTCTGAAAGCTGTGTTCCTGCAACATGATTTTTACCGATTACACAATTAAAAAATTAAAGTAAGAATTCCAAAACTGCTTGTTTATAATGAAGTATGTTACCTGGTAATCTAAAGACAAAATGATCGGCTACTACGCTGCAGCGCCTCTTCTTCATTATCTGAAGTCTAGCTGAGAAATAGATATAGTCAACGGGAGTAGCTCCATGATAAAACACAATAAGTCCTGGTCCTTGAGGAATATTTTCGAGACCATGAAGCTCATAACCTGTTAGGAGTTTAAAATGTAACAAATGTTAAATTTTTATACAATTCCATCCCAAAGAGACTAACTTGCAGCAAGCGGGCAAACTGAAACCAACAAGGATTGAGAAGTGGTAAGAGCAAAGTGACCGATAATAAGTCAAGAGGCAACTTGCAGCATCTACAGGAAATACAAGTCCCTCCACAAAGAATACAAGTTTCATTTAAGGCACCACACTTTGAGAAGGAGCCAAAAAAAAAAAAAAACAACATTAAAACAAAACACCCAGTCTCACTTTCTCCAACTGTATAATTTATCCTTCTTTTTTCAGTTCACTGTTTTCAAGGCTGGAAAGTCCTCTAAATCAATCATTCAAGAGAACAAAATACAGATTGGAGTGGTGAAACAACTATTTCAAGCTATTATTATTAACCTTTCGAAGTTAATTGCCACCAGTGACTGTTTTAGAAGATTTGACATGACAGTGCCCATTTTTATGTCTCCTTTTACTCCAGGATATGAAGCTTATCTTTGCTACTTCTCTCCAAGTCATACCTGTTCCAGCTTCCCATCACTATATACTAAAAGCTAGTTGGGACTATATATGCCTACCTGAAAAATACATAAACACACATAAGCTTCTTCCTAATCTCTATTCAAGAGATTCAACATTTCTATTCAAGTTACAGTGCAGAATATATTTAATTAACACAAAATGCCAAAATGCATCAGTATAGAACACAGTCAATTAATACCCAGTAGTCCTGTTATAGTATCTTTTTAAAAATAAAATTAGCAAAAAGAAAACACCCCAAAAAAAACCCCTCAACCAAATCCTGTCACTTCTTCCAAAATTAATCTGGTCTGCAACTCTTTTTCCATTAATTTAATTCTGAGGGTACTCTGGGCTCTTCTCCCTGTATTTTACTTTGTACACCTGTGGAGCTGCAACACATTGCAAGTGTATCATCTGTCCCATCCCAAGGGACCACTAACTGTGCTCCATGCCAGCCAGCTAACACACATGGCGTTGGCATAATACACGTAAAGTTACAGGTATCAATTACCAGGTTTGGGGGCTGGTTTGGGGCTTGTCTTTTTCTTTTTTTTTTTT
>WBMY01011116.1:512190-593409 GCA_013397315.1 Donacobius atricapilla
TTTTTTTTTTTTTTTAAATTCAATTAGATTTCAGGATGGAAAGATCTTCTTATGACAGCCTGATGAATCAAGTGGGAAAAAAATAACCGGAAAACATTTCATTCTTTAGCAAGACAAGTGTATAGATAAGAGGGACGCAGCTGGCAGGGCAGAAAAAAGTCACAGCTGTCAATGAGGGACCAGATAAGAATCTTCCTGCACAAATAAAATGTCAGACCTTATAAAAAGAAAAAGTTACAAAGGATTAAAAGAGTCAAGGCCTTAAAAAAATAATTTTCTTGTGAAAAAAAAGTAAATAGCTTTTTACTGTGAAGTGTGCATTTTAAGGTCTTTGATGTAGCTGTTGATTTTGATGTAGTGCACTTTCCTAGATTTGAAAGTTACATCTTGGTCTTACAAAGCCTATCTGATAACAGCTGCTGCACCATCTGGATATCAATGCCCTCAAAACCCACTTCCCTTTGACTAGAGAACAAATAGAGATGATTTTCAAGAAGGATTTATTCTATATGTAAATTGCTCTTAAGTATCTCTTTCTCCTTTAGCAGCATCTAGACTGAATGGCTCTGAAAGAGACTTATGATTTCCTTAGAGAAAAAAGCCGAATCATTTACTAAGTCTGTCTTTATAAAGAAATAATAGCAGAAGGACAAAGAACATGGCCCTTAGTTTTGACATTCTAGAGAAAGTAGTAGTCCAAAATACAAAGACAAATAAAACAGTGTCAGGCTCTGAAGTTAATTTCAAGAAGCAACTAACTGCTCCTTTTAGCCATCATTTGGCATTTTATGTAAGACTGGTTGAGTGCAATTAAATTACACTAGTATGTGCTGGCTGACATACTAGCTATCAGAGAACTGGCATTTAACTTCAGTCTTCATATACTGACCCTGAAACAATAGAGTTAATTGATCTAATTTTTAACACAACACACATATCAGGTCTTCTTCAAATGAGGAAATCCAGACATTGTTATGAAAAGCAAAAAATGGAAAAGGCAATTAAAAAAATTGTGCATATATTGAACCAGAACAGAGATCTCATTTTATAGCATAAGACAAAACTTAAAATCTAAGTCTAAAAAGACTTTTTTTAAGTCTCAATGCCTTTTTTTTTGTCTCAAGCACCACTGACAGTCACTCAAAAGCAGAAAAAAAAATGGCCTGAATTGGCATGCACCAGCAGCAACAATCACGCATATATTGATAACCTTGAAAGCTAAACAGGGAGTAAGAGCTTCAGAAGTTTTTAATGAAAGGTCAGATCTCACTTACCATGCCATAATCTTCCATGCCCATCCCATAAAGTCGCCAACACTTCTCTTGCACCTATCCAAGCATCATGTGAATAAGCTTCCTTTATTTCATTCTTCCTTTTATATATATGAAGCCAGAGAATGGAAAGGTAGAAGAGAAGGATGATAACTCCTGGAAGTACGAAGACTACTACAAGTGGAAAAAGCAACCATAAAATGTAGAATGCATAACTCAGATAATCTCCAATATCCTCCACACCAGTCCATTCTTCCAGAATGTAAGTCAGGCAACTTAAGTAGGACATAGATGTTGGTCCTGAAGTACAGGATTCATTTCCACCTGTCATCTCCTGTTTAAAATAAAATTGAAAAAAAGTACATGAATAAATCTTTCAAAAAGATAGATCTGCCTATACTGTTTACTCATATAATAAACCTCCCTGATGCATTTTATTCATATACCATCAACCCCACATCCCAGCAGCACCTATTAGAAACGTAACAGTTCACACAGCAAAACTTTTACTTGATCTTTACAGTTCTTTCCTTTTGTGTACTGGAAATGATGACAAGTCTAATGGAGAAAGATGGTGCAATTGCTTAGTTTCAGGCTAGGATTTTATCTCATGGAAAACTGTTCAACTTGAACAGACCCAGAAAATTTATACCGCTACCAATACCAATTAATACTGAATTTTTGAATTTCAGAAAGCTGTATTGATTAGTCTAATTTATTGTTACAATAAAATAAAACTTTCTCTCAAGCACTAACAACAGGAAACAGGACAACCTCAAATCCATTGCTTTAAGGAAAACCTACTGAACATTTCCACTCACTACAACCATAGGACAACTCAGGAAGAAGACTCTCTCAAGAAAGTCTCAGCACTGGAAAGCCCTTTATTTGTACCCAGAAATTTACTGACAGTGAAATGTCAAGGCTCAGAGCACAACACTGAGAGGGAGCAGAAAGGACAAGGAAAAACAGGTCACAAAAAGTCCTCTTCAGAGTTTTAACTGCTTTGGCTTTACTGTGTCTGTGTATAAGAATTTCTCCGTGCCAATGCCAGCTCTTATAAAGTTACCAGCCCACAGAAGTTAAACCTGCAATTTCAGGCTTACTGTAACTCTGGAGCAACACTTTTTTTCTTAGCTTTGTACAATTTAGGGGACAACTTGCCGTTCACTTCACCTTACAAACACAGGACAGCCTGAATGGTTGGCTATTTTAGCTACGGGGCTTGAACAGTAAACCTAATACCTCTGGATACAAAAATTATTCTAGGCTAGAAAAAACTGGTTGGTCAATATTCCAAGTTCTGCTAGTCAGTACCAATAAGAAAAAAATGTTGCAATTGTAAAACGGGTTTGTAGAGAGAAATTGATTAAGAACAGCATTTTGAAGAATGAAAGGAACCTAAGCTTGAAGTTGCTGTCTTTTGTTTATTAAACTATGACCTACAGCAGGTATGACTGCAAAGCTCCTATGCCTAGACATGTATGTCTACAATTCTTTTACTCTTGCTCTGTTTTTGCAAGAAACAAGACTGAAATACAGAGGATAATATTGCTTCCAGAACATCGGTGATAACAAAAACTACAAAGCAGATCAATTTTATTCCACATTTGCTAAGGAACATTGAAATACATACAAGAGTAGAACTCACTTTGCTTATTTTCTGGTCTCAATTTTCCCTCACATTCTGACAGAGCAAGGATGTCCCTTTTCCTTTGGTTTTGGAAATCGGCCTCTAGCCACATTACTCAAGATAACTCCTATTAATGAGAAGAAAGCTGATCTTCCCACAATCCATGCCTGTTCCAAACTAATTCAGGCTTACAACATTTTGCTCCACAGCATGTTCTTGAGGACAGTGTGATGAGCAGCTGATTTATCTCCAGCTATGTATAAGCCATAGCATTAGTGACATGCCCTTCACTGATTTCGTGCACCTCTCTTTGGAGTGTGAATTAGGGGGATAGGATGGGAGAGACAGCGTGTAGGAGAGCAAGAGAAAGCTCTTTTTCACTCCAGTTGCCAGAGCTGAACTCCAGAACCTGTCAGGCAGCAAACACCCACAGCAAGTACAAGAAACACAACTTGTGAGACCAACCAAGATTTAGGGTTAGCACTCAACACCACAATACTTACCAGATTGTTATGCCTGGACTTTTCCAATGGCTCCACCTACTACCTAGAGAACAATATGGAGCATGGGCTTTGTCACAGAAGCATTTTTTCAAAACTGAGAGGTGATTATGTAGCTTAAAAGAATGCTTACAGCTATACTGTCCCACTTATTATATATTTTTAATTGTTTATGGCTTTCCCCAAACCCCAAATCCTCCATCAAGTAAATTTAAAGTCCTGCTCACACATCAATCTTGCAAAATATTCCATGTGCTTTTGCCTGTACTGTTCAATGCAATACCTCAAATGCAATCACCACAGGTTTTAAAGTTCACCTGCATATCTGTGTGCTAACTTGCAACAGAAATTAAGATCTAACATCTTCTGTTCTACCAGCCACTGAGGTAAGAGCTAAAGCACTGCCTTCCCTTAGGAACAGTAACTCTACCTGTAACAATGCTGCTTCCTCATCTTGAAGAGCATCACAGGATAATTTATACCAGAATTTATACTGTCCAACCTCTTCCTAACTAACCAGATAAATCAGGTTGCCCAATGACATGTCCCGTCCAGTTTGTAGTATCTCCATGGATGCAGATCCCACAGGTTCTTCAGGCCACTAATCCAGTGCTTGAATACTTCCATGGTATTCAATATTTTTCTTTATTCAAGTTCTAGAGTTCCCCTTACTACACCTTGTGTCTGTTGCCTCCTGCCCCTTTGCTGTGCAGATTCTACTCCCCCCTCTAAAATCACTCATTAAGAGCAGCAGTAAGGTCATCACAATGTGGGTACAATGGCAATGAAGAAGGGAAGGCAGATTATGACCAAAAAAAGCCCATGAGTCCCACACTGAACACAGGTTCGACATAGCTCTTACGTGCTACTAACAGAAAACTACAGGTTCCAACTTGCTGTTGGGCAGTCCAAAATACACATTTTTAAGTTCTAACTTGCTAATGCAACAGCTTACATTTTTCACTAGTTCACAAAGATGCAATTTCTCATTTGACTAATGACAGTGTACACCGACTTATGCTTACACTTCAGGCTTTATAATGTGGAAACAAGGCTGACACACAATTCCCTTCACTCACTTCTAGCAGATGACCCAAAAAAGTCCTTAACTAAACTACAACAGAGGCCTTCAGCGGCAGTCAGCGGATGTTGGGATAACTGAGACACTAGCGATCACGATAGAAGGGGCGATTATGGACAGGAACACGCTCAGCTGTAAACGACACACAGCACGATTTCAGCGTGCATATGCAATGTGTAAGTGAAACCTCTGGAGGACATCCCAGTGTTTCCAAACTACCAAGACACTGCAAAGCAGCAGCTACGACATGTCCCTGCCAACAGAAACACACGGCTACGGAGCGCGTTTCTACCAGAATTAGCGCTGCCACCACAAGGACACACACACAGAAAAAAAAAAACCCAAATAAGCGAGAAATACCAGAAGACCCTGATAATCCTGCTAATGTCACCTGCGACAGGAGAGACCCTAGAAGTCAGAGGGCGGTTTAACCTTTGTTTTGGCACAAGAAGTAGGCTGCTTTCTGCGCCGGCTGGTCAGTGGTCCTTTCTGGAGGGGGTCGAGGCTCGCTTTCCTGCCAAGGACACAGCCCCGGCCCGGCTGCCCCTCGAAGCGCCCCCGGCTCCCGTCGCGCTCCGCCCGCAGCCCCTGTGATTAAAGCAAGGCCCGAGCCCGGCGGTGCCAGAGGCCACCACGGNAGGGCGCCGCCTGGCGGCGCGGGCAGCGCGGGGGGAGCCCGGGACCGCGGAATTCCAGAGGGGAATGGGCCGGGAAAGACCTCCGAGGTCATCGAGACCAACCTATTGCCGAACAACACCGTGACAACTCGACCACAGCGCTGAGTGCCACGTCCAGCCTTTCCTTAAACACCTCCACCACACAGCGCATTCCGAGGGCTAATCTGTATAGAAATCCCTCCTAATGTCCAGCCTAAACCTCCTCTGGTGCAATTTGAGACCGTGTCCTCTCATACGGTCGTCGGTTGCCCGGGGAAAGAGGCTGAACCCCAAGCGGCTGCAACCTCCTCGCAGGGAGTTGCGGGAAGTGATAAAGACTCCCCGAGTCTCCGTTTCTCCAGATTAAACAACCCCCAGCACCAAGCACCCGCTGTTCACCTCCCTGCCTTGAGCAGCACTTACCTCCCAGCCCCGCCTGCAATCCCCCTCCTCCAACCCCGCTGGTGCTGCCACAGCAGCAGGAGCTGCAGCACCCCCATACCTGGTACCCCCTGGTACCCACTGCAGCACGTTCCAGACACTCGGCGGGTCGGACACGGCGTTCACCGCGCTGTTGAGGCGTTCCTGACTGCCCGACAGCTGTGGAGGTAATCCCTGGATTTACGCGTAAGAATTAAAAAAAAGATTTACAAATAAAAATCAGTCAAAGAAGTAAGTGGAGTTCCATTGACACCGGTGCAGCTCCCAACACACAGGTATTGATGCAGTACCTGCTAGGACGACACGGAACACTGCCATGGCTGCTCCCTCAGCCTTCGGTGGGATGAACTTGGACAGCTCTTCCAGATCCCCTCCTGCTGTGCTTTCCTGGCCGGCTTGCTTCTACACGTACATCATCTGCCCGGTTGACATCTGCAGCTGCTCAGGGGAGCAGCGCGCAGTTTACTGTGTAACTGTTTCCATTGTCGTCCAGTTAATAAACGTGCAGTTATACACCCTCTTTACTGTGTAACTTCTTCCACTGTCATACAATTAATGAATTGGTCACAGCCCCAAGCCTGCCAGAGTTCGAGGAATTTGAACAGGCACATGGTGTGACTCTTGGGGCTGCCCTTTGCAGGGCCAGGAGCTGGGGCTTAATGATCCTTCTGGGTCCTTCTATAATTTTATTAATTTACTGTGTTATCAGTATGATATTTCTCCCCAATGCAAAATCTTGTAGTGTGAGCTGGTTAAACTTTATACACAAAAAGCTTTATACACAAACCCAGAATTTCCCTGCATTATTTACTGGGCAAACTCTACCAAACGAGAGTCATAAATGCTGTTTTCATTTTGAGGCAGGCACAGGTCACTTGCTGGTTTTCATTTCTTTTTTTGTTGTATGATGGAGAGGCTAAAAAATAAGCGTAGCAAGGGAGTGAATTGATCTGCAATTACATTTCTATTTGTACGACAAGGATTCTAGTTTCTATAACACCAGTTTTTAGCTCTAGTTTCTATAATACTGCTCTAAAAAGAGTAAAAATTTAGAGTGAGCCACTAAAATAATATAATAACTAATTATTATTAGAGCAGTACTAAAATGTTTCTGGAAAAAATTTTTTATTAGAAAAATAACATATGTTGTTCAAAATCCCACCTGTTTCTCAGTAATAATTTTGTCTATCATCTTGAGACCCCAGGAAATACTCTTAGACAACAGTGACAGAAGACAACAAATAGAAAATATTTTTTACTCAGAGAAGCTGCAGATAACACTGTAATGCTTCCAAAAAATATAACAGCCTGGGAAAAACTTAAACCTTGTTAGAAGATACTAACAGCTGTCTGAAATAAAGGAGATTGAGACAGAAATCTCTGCTTTGAAAGATAATCAGCACTCTGATTACTTATCTCCTATCCAAGGTTAATGTTCCGTTGTGAGTTGCGGCACAGCTCCTAGCATCATGTATCAGACAGCATAGCATTTGAAAGGTTGCACAAATTCTGATTACGGGAGTGGTTAATTGGTCACAGAATCAGAATCGTTAAGTTGGAAAGGAAGTTTAAGACCATTGAGTCCAATTAATAACCTAAGTCTGCCAAGCCCGCCACTAAACCATATCCACAAGTGCCACATCTACACATCTAATTACCTCCTGGGATGGTGACTTCACCACTGCCTTTGGCAGACTGTTCCAATGCTTGACAACCCTCTCAGTGAAGAAATTTTTACTGATATCCAATCTAAACCTCTCCTAGCACAACTTCCTTTTGCTCTTGTTCTGTCCCTTATTGCCTGGAAATAGAAACAGACTCCCTCCTCGCCACAACCACACTTTTAGGTAGTCCCCACACAGGCTCCTTTTCTCCAGACTAAACAACCCCACCTCCCTCAGATTTTCCTCATAAGACACGTGCTCCAGACCCTTTACCAGCTTCATTGACCTTCTTTGGACACATTCCATGATGGTATGAATGTACTTGAAAAACAGTTACATTCATACCATCATGGAACATGGCATGAATGTACCTGAAAAACAGGATTGTCAGACAATGATTCTGTCTAGTCCTTCTACAGTTTCTNCCGGCTTGCTTCTACACGTACATCATCTGCCCGGCTGACATCTGCAGCTGCTCAGGGGAGCAGCGCGCAGTTTACTGTGTAACTGTTTCCATTGTCGTCCAGTTAATAAACGTGCAGTTATACACCCTCTTTACTGTGTAACTTCTTCCACTGTCATACAATTAATGAATTGGTCACAGCCCCAAGCCTGCCAGAGTTCGAGGAATTTGAACAGGCACATGGTGTGACTCTTGGGGCTGCCCTTTGCAGGGCCAGGAGCTGGGGCTTAATGATCCTTCTGGGTCCTTCTATAATTTTATTAATTTACTGTGTTATCAGTATGATATTTCTCCCCAATGCAAAATCTTGTAGTGTGAGCTGGTTAAACTTTATACACAAAAAGCTTTATACACAAACCCAGAATTTCCCTGCATTATTTACTGGGCAAACTCTACCAAACGAGAGTCATAAATGCTGTTTTCATTTTGAGGCAGGCACAGGTCACTTGCTGGTTTTCATTTCTTTTTTTGTTGTATGATGGAGAGGCTAAAAAATAAGCGTAGCAAGGGAGTGAATTGATCTGCAATTACATTTCTATTTGTACGACAAGGATTCTAGTTTCTATAACACCAGTTTTTAGCTCTAGTTTCTATAATACTGCTCTAAAAAGAGTAAAAATTTAGAGTGAGCCACTAAAATAATATAATAACTAATTATTATTAGAGCAGTACTAAAATGTTTCTGGAAAAAATTTTTTATTAGAAAAATAACATATGTTGTTCAAAATCCCACCTGTTTCTCAGTAATAATTTTGTCTATCATCTTGAGACCCCAGGAAATACTCTTAGACAACAGTGACAGAAGACAACAAATAGAAAATATTTTTTACTCAGAGAAGCTGCAGATAACACTGTAATGCTTCCAAAAAATATAACAGCCTGGGAAAAACTTAAACCTTGTTAGAAGATACTAACAGCTGTCTGAAATAAAGGAGATTGAGACAGAAATCTCTGCTTTGAAAGATAATCAGCACTCTGATTACTTATCTCCTATCCAAGGTTAATGTTCCGTTGTGAGTTGCGGCACAGCTCCTAGCATCATGTATCAGACAGCATAGCATTTGAAAGGTTGCACAAATTCTGATTACGGGAGTGGTTAATTGGTCACAGAATCAGAATCGTTAAGTTGGAAAGGAAGTTTAAGACCATTGAGTCCAATTAATAACCTAAGTCTGCCAAGCCCGCCACTAAACCATATCCACAAGTGCCACATCTACACATCTAATTACCTCCTGGGATGGTGACTTCACCACTGCCTTTGGCAGACTGTTCCAATGCTTGACAACCCTCTCAGTGAAGAAATTTTTACTGATATCCAATCTAAACCTCTCCTAGCACAACTTCCTTTTGCTCTTGTTCTGTCCCTTATTGCCTGGAAATAGAAACAGACTCCCTCCTCGCCACAACCACACTTTTAGGTAGTCCCCACACAGGCTCCTTTTCTCCAGACTAAACAACCCCACCTCCCTCAGATTTTCCTCATAAGACACGTGCTCCAGACCCTTTACCAGCTTCATTGACCTTCTTTGGACACATTCCATGATGGTATGAATGTACTTGAAAAACAGTTACATTCATACCATCATGGAACATGGCATGAATGTACCTGAAAAACAGGATTGTCAGACAATGATTCTGTCTAGTCCTTCTACAGTTTCTGCAATACAAAGAAAGTCTTCAGATTCTGGTTACTTATAATTCCTCTTGCTTCTTTGTCTGTGTCCATTTTAGTATTCTATAACCTTTTCCTTTAGTTCCTTTTCTCCCTTGACTTAAGCTCAGACTTTGAATTTTAGCTTGTATCGCTGCAGTGCGGCATGTGAGACTTCATGGCTTGAATTCCTGCTTATGTCCAGGCATATCAGTCTGCACCTTGGTCTGTTTTAGTTTATCATCTCCTATGCATGCTGAGTCTCTGTTGGCAGAAAAAAACCCTGCCTGTATACAGCAGTTATAGTTAAGATGTTCAAGTAAAGACTCCTGTGTCTTAAGACAGATTTAAGGGTTTTTTTTCAAGACAGGATTCCTGTCTTTTTGGTTCAGGGAAATAACTAACCTCTCCATCCTTCTCCCTTCACCAGATGTGCAAGAAATACTTGTGAAGAGGCAGAGTCAGGGAAGAATTTATTTTAATCCAAAGAGCAGATTCGGTTTTCTACTGAAAAATGGGCAAACATTACATATATTTCCTTAGTTGCTATGTTTCCTCAGATGTTTTTAGGATGTTGAGAGGAAAGATTATTTACATATTAAAAGTACATGAAGGAAAACTGAGGCACAAAAATTACCTATCTCGGTCTTTGAAGCTAAGTCTTGGCTGCATTTAATGGCATATGGGATAGATTACACAAAGTTGTCCCACTCTCACCAGTAACACCATCTCACAGCCTGTAAAAACACATTCTGCTTTGTATTAACTTTCAGTTTTCCACAAGTTCCATTAGGAAGACAAGACTGCCTTTCCAAACAGTCATTCTGTACTTCCAGTGTTGCAGAACTGCATTTTTAGGCAAACCACCAGTGATGATAAGCCTTAAAGATGCATTGCCTAAGAAAGCTCCTCCCCGAGCCTGTTCACGGGGAGATTTGAGTAAATACAGCACAGCCATACTGCACACACCATATCCAGGGATTTTCAGGCTGGGGCAGCCTCATTCACTAAACAGCTATGCTGTGGTGCAATAGAGCATGCATAAACTAGCTCAGACTTGAAACTACCTTCTACATGTATTTGCAATATTTGCTACACTGAACTAGAGCTTTTTTTTTCCCCCTCTCTTTGAGAAACCTTTTCTGTGGGGGAAAAATGCAAACAGTCCTGCTTTCCAGATAAGCACTACTAAGCTGATGTGTTTGAAGGAGTCTAACATCTGTTTTAATGGAATTATGTATCTTTTTGTAGTCTCTAGGAGAATGGTGTAAGCAGTAGCTGATTACCTAAAGTGAGAATGTTTTTTCTGACATGTCTTGCTTGGGCCCATCAGGGAAGGTGCCCCCTGTGGGGTGGTCTCTGGTGGGACAACACCAACCCTCAGGCTCCGCTCTGAGACCAGACTCTGCTCTAAACACAAATGCACAGACCTAGACAACACCACTCAGGCTCTCAGATGTAAGTACGTCCTTGTTTGTCCAAGGAAAACCTTGGCTGCATGATTGCCTTTGGGGGAATTTAGCTGTTGCATTGCTATTATACATAAGTCATATTTATCAGTCTTTCTTAGTTCAGGATATTCTCAAAGACATGGGGGAACTTTCTAGACATTGTTTTCTTCCACCAAATCTGTAGAAATTTGTAAATTAAACTGGTTAACACCAACTATTAGTGACCAGTGCTGTATGACATTGTTTTTTACTGTATGCTGTAAAGCCAATGAAAGAAACTTGATCATTCTAATCACTTTTACGACGTTTATCAAATCTCTCCAGTAAAGCCTTCCATATGTTGCCTGGGATTGTTTGGTGCTTGCTTATGAGAGCCTGGACAGCAGTCTTTGTCTGAAAAGAAAAGAGAAATTTGCTTTTACGGACCTATTTTATGCATGGAAGAACAGTATAATCACTAACTTCTCAGAGGTTCAAGAGAGAAAATTCACACATAGCTCTACTGTAAAAAAAATGCATTTTATATTAACTAGCAGTCCTAATGACACATTTCTTGGAAAAGAAAAGAACAAAAACAAAGACTGCAGTTTGAGTAGGCTCAAATTATTGAGATTTGTCAAATGTGGCCATTACTTAGTCAAAGTAGCCTTTAACACATGCAGACATTAAGTTTCTGCAATCTCCCATTCCTGAAATTTTTCATCAAAAAATGATGGATAAAGCCTGACTCACCTCATCTGATCTTATAGCTGACCTATCTTGGACTAGGACTTTGGAGCAGGATGCTGTGTCTCTCCTTCCCAACATATATTCTCCCATAATTTTATCATATACAGCATGCACATAATAAGAAAATTCATAATACTCTTTACATGAGATTCAAATGTAAGTTTAGGAAGAGAATTAACACAATACTTTATAAAAGAAGTAAGAAAATATCTCCTTTTCGTTTCCCTTGTTTATTTAAACTTGAAATAAGGGTAGATACATACTTCACTGATCTACCCCAGAGTTATAGTAGAATATCACTGTGAATATAAGAGTAGTCAAACCTTTCCTGACAGATTCATACCCTAACTCCTTTGCAGGGCAGGATCAGACAGAGGTCAGCCAGGCCACTGCTCACCTCAAACCTCATTTAAGTTGCCTTCTTTTTTTAAGTAGTATCAGCCACAGAAGGCCTAACTGTACTCCCACAAAAGTGGGTGGTGGTCAAAGGGGGCAGCCAATGCCTTACATAAGTAAGGTAAATCAATATGGGAAATTTCCATTTCACTTTTGCAGGTACACAAAATACTGTTCCCCTAAAATACAAGAATATGAATAATCATAAGGGCAGTCATATTGCTTTCCAGTCTCCTAAAGGTACTACAACTGAATTCTACACCTTGCTGGGGCTGTTCCCTTGTAACAGACCAAACCTGTCTTTCTGGTTTCACTTTTGTGAAACTCAGAACAACCTGCAGTAGACATTTAAAAAAGGAAGAAAGAAAACAACAGAAGAAAAGCTGGCCTTGTTGCATCTTTTGGGGGTTACTAAGGTGTTTTTTAATAAGTGATTTCTGACAGTTGATTTATTTGTGTATTTTGAGGTTGTAGTAGATTTTTTTTCATAAAATCCTCCTTTCATCTTCCATGAAAAATTCTAAAGCTGTATTTTCAGTTTAGCTTAATATTTTGCAAAATGCTTAAACTCTTGATCTGTAAACACTTTTATGCTCCTAGTCATCACTGATTTCACCAAACTGTAGGTACTCTAAATATTTTTATATTTTGGATGCAACTTTTTTAACATTTTAATTTTGCTAATGAGACTGAAGCTCTTGAAGAACTTTGCTTCAAGAGCCCTATGCTATTTGGTGAAGATTCACAAAGTAATTTGTTATTTATGAAATTTATTTTCATAGTTACCGAAAACTGCATTTAAAACATCATTTTCGTAATTTCAGTTATCACAATTATTATCAAAGTTATCAAAGGCATGGGAGAAACAAAGGTAACATAACAGGAAGACAGAGCTCTTACATTTTGAAAGAATGAGGGTGTCCCAATCAACTGTTACAATGTCAATACTCTACCGGTAGGCATTTGTAAATTAAATAATCCCAAACCTCAACTGCCCATAGCTTTAACAAGCTAGTAAAAGTGTATTTGTCTTTATTCAAGCATACAAAAAAATGGTTTCAAGTGCACCTATATCAGAGGGCAAAGTATGTAGTTCAATATTGCAAGGAGAGAGAACTTACCTTTTCAACTAATTCCTCTGTAGTTATATTTGGATCATAAGGGATTGGCTTCCCAATGTATGTGCGAAATTTAACTGGAAGTCCTCCATATGGGGGAGTAAAAGGCAATCGAGTACTTTCATATAACTGTCTAAAAAATCCTGAAATGGTTTATGGGAGGAAAAAGTGAGATTACAGTCACAGTAAACACAAACTAAATGAGAAATCGGATTAATGTAGAAGACTTAAAAATGCATGCTTTATTTGACAGTCAGGAAGTTGTTACAGGATTGAGGCAACTGTCCACCAAAACAAAGCTTGATAGACTAAATAGACAAGAGAAATAAGACTGCATTAAAGAACCAAATCACATACACCAGTTATGCACAAGCTATTTCCAAATTTGAGCTACCTCTGACCCACAGCAAGTGTTAGAGAATCCAAAGAAAGCAAACATCTGAAAAGCAAAGTCTAAGATAAAAGTAAGAGAAATCTAAGAGAAAAGAAATAAAACATTCCAAATACATAAAATATATTTTTAAGTTCTTACTTCTTTCTTTAAACATTCTATAGCCTTCACGGACATTTTGAGTATACATTGGAATGATGGGCTAAGGAAGTACACAAAAAAAAAGGTGGAAATGTTACACCAGGTTTGAAATTCTGTTTTTAGAGCCTGTTAATGCAGCTAAGAAAATCACTCAAATACTGAGGGTAATTATCAGTCAGTTAAGTAAAGTAAGCAAGGAATCTTGATATAAAAAACATCAGAATAGAAATAAAATCCTATTTTTCAGCCCCCAAAAACACCTGTTTCAAAATCACTATCTGTAAATAAAATGACTGACATTGTACTGGGTTTTATATAACTTCTGTGTTATGTATTTACTGCAATATCACTGACTGGAACATAAAACAAATTTCTGTAGTTTCTCTGTCTAAGGCTTTCGTCATGAGTGGTGAATAGGAAAGTATTCAGTTTGTGAAGTCTTGCAGAAAGCAAGCAGACATTCACAGTTGGCTCATCTCATCTGCTTCTCAAATAGGGTCTTACTGAAGCAATATTTGGATTGATGAATGTTCGGATAAAACTTCACTGGAAGAGACTTCTCCAGATCCCTGAGACAAGAAAAGGCAATTGTGTGTCCTCACTGACCTGGACTACCCACCTTCTGGAGGGTGTATCCTTAGGCACTTACAGAACAAGTTCACTTTATCACTGTGACTGAAAAGAGATACCTGCACTTGAAATAGTCATGGCTCACAGCCTGAGGTAAGATTTCATTGTTTGTAGACAAACTGACAGTGGTTGTATCCATATATGCAAAGACTTTTTTTCTCCTCTATTGTCCCTTTTCCTTTTTTCTGAAACTCTAATTTGAACAGGTTGTTGGAACAATTTGTCCAGAAGGTAATGAAAGAAGACTTTTGTACTGTTAAGAATCACTACCACTGAACCAAAACTGCAGGATGAGGAAAAAACAAGCAAAAAAAAGACCTAACTAGAGCCTACCAAATAACTCATAGTAATAGAAAGCATTGAAAGGAAAAAATACCTGAGAGAGAACAACAGGATCAAACATGCATAAAGTTGTAATAGTAAACCTTTCAGAATGCAAAATTAAGGTAAACAGTTAGAAATAAACCCTTAAAAAGTAATCAGTAATGTATTTTAAAAACATTTAAGTACTGGACACTAAAAATACCACACTTTATTTCAGCTGTAAATTGAATACTGTACATTTAAGATGTAAAATGTTTGAAACCTATCTGTCACACAGACAAAACACTTAAAATTTTAGGAATAGTACAAGAGAAACATATGGTAGGCTGTAAAGAAATCTGGCACCTACAGAAGTTACTCTCGTACAAAGATCAGCCATTCAGGTGCAGGGTAGGCAGCAACGTTCAGTCCCTAAGATGGAAAACACAGGTATACTCATAAAACCTTGCATTTGTAAGGCAGCACAACCAGATCTGCAGTAACCCACACATTTATATTTGCTGTCCTGAAACTGAGCTGGATCACACCCAGCCAGCTTGAAAATTACAGAATCACAGGATAGTTGAGGTTGGAAGAGACCTCTGGAGATCATGTAGTCCAAACCTCTTGCCCACACAACAGAATTTTATAAAATCATAGTTCCTGTTTATTGTTCACCTAACTCAGCTTGAAGGAGTTTTTGGGCACAGATTAAATTCAGGATCTTCAGAAATGATGATCCCTCCCTGTTAACCTGTCAAAACCAAGCCATAGACAGAGAGTATTTCTGAAGGTCATGGATGAATTTGACTGAGACAAATAAATGTCCCAGAGGTACACTGAGTCATAACATTAAATAGTAACACTCTCTGACTCCTGTTAAGCAGAGTAGTTACACAAAATTAAATGTGGAAACTTTACAGGTAAGGGCTGTAGCTGAAACTACCTTCCTTGTTTGCTTTTCTTCAACTTTTTCAGTGGAAGAACTATTGAAGTTCAGTAATATTATGTGATGGATGGGCATGTCTATTCATATATAAAGTAGGTTTTGTCTTGAAATCCCCATTCAAGTAATCTGTGACAGGTTATTAACCACCATGTAGTCATTTTGATAAAGTGTGTGTAGTTCTTTGGTTGATGGCTACACTGTATGCAGATAAACTTTTAAAATACCCTTATAATTCTATCTTGCTTTTATTCATGATATCTGAGTAACTTTTAGCAAATTTATATCAATTGCTACATAATAGAACAAGTTCTGATATCTGGATGAGTCTATCCCCAGTGTATTTGGTTTTTGTGGCTAGATTTTGGTTGAAGTGGAGCTACAGCGGTGGCTTCTGTTAGAAGCTGCCAGAAGCTTTCCCCATGTCTGGCAGAGCCAGTTCCAGCCAGCTCCAGGCCAGATGAGCTATGTGCCAAGGCCAAGCCTATCAGGAATGATCATAACACTTCTGTGATAATATATTTAGAAGGAAAAAAAAAATGTAGCTGCAGACAGAGAAGAACAGAGTGAGAAAATGTGAGGAACAGCCCTGCAGACCCCAAGGTCAGTGCAGAAGGAGGGGGAGGAAGTGCTCCAGAGCAGAGATTCCCCTGCAGCCCATGTTGTGGCAGCTGTGCCCCTGCAGCCCATGTTTTGGCAGCTGTGCCCCTGCAGCCCATGGAGGATGACAGTGATGCAGAGATCCACTGCAGCCCATGGAGGAGCCCCACACCAGAGCATGGATGCATGAAGCGGGCTGTGTAGCTATAGGAAACCAGCGCTGGAGCAGGCTCCTGGCAGGGGTCTGCAGACCTATGGAGAGAGAAACCCAGGCTGGAGCAGGTTTCCTGGAAAGACTTGTGACCCTAAGAGGGACACTCACTGGAGCAGGCTGTGCCTGAAGGACTGAACCCTGTGCAAGAGTGACTCACATGTTCATGGAGGACCTGCTGCCCAGGGGATGGAATCAATCTGAAGTTTGTATACTGTGGGATGGGCCCCCACACTAGAATAGGAGGAGGACTCTTCACGCTGAGCAGTGATGGAAACAACATGTGGTGAACTGGCCATGACTCCCATTCCCAATCTCCCTGTGCCACTGCAGGGAAGGAGGTAGAGCCAAGGAAAAAGTGAGAGGTGGGACAAGAGGTGTTTTTCACTTTACTTCTCATTGTCTTGCTCTGATTTTGTTACTAATAAATGCAATTAATATCCCTAAGTTGAGTCTGCTTTGTTTATAATGGTATTCAGTGAGTGATTTCTCCCAGTCTTTATCTCAACTCATGAATCTTTTGCTTTTTTTTCTCTCCCCTGCCCACTTGTGTAGGGCAGTGATAGAGAGGCTTTGATGGGTGCCTGGCATCTGCTACACCCGTCTTTGGCCAACCTGGAAGACTAGTCTGGCCAGTATTGAAAAGGGTGCCACAAGAATAAGCAATCAAACTTGAAATGTGTCAAAAGATGGGGTCTAGTGACTACTGTGGGCCTAACTTTATATAAGAAGTAATATATTAGGTTAATATTGTCCCTCCTACTGTTAAACGCACAGCAGTTTCCTTTTTTTTAAAGTGTTTAGTTATCTAAGGTTTGCCTGATTCCAGATTTCCAGAAAAATATCAATGATACCCAAAGTTCAGTGAAGCCTGCAAGCTAATTACAGCAACACCCACCATAAAGGAATCTAGTCAGACTTCCTGGTCATAAAAAAACCCACAAAGCTGAATGAGGGTAATAATAAGAGATATAAGAACCAGCAGCACTGCGAAGATAAGCTCAGGCTAGTTGCTGTCAAAGGATAATATACTCTCTCTGCCCTCCTGGTAACAGTCCTAATGTTTGGCCTGTTTACCAAATATTAAAGGACCACAAGATCCTTTCACACTGCAAGAACCGTACTTTCAAAGAATACCCAATTCATCAAATAAAATTTTAAAAACCCGCATCCAAAACCAAACACAAACTCTGTCAAGAAAAGGAGGTAACAATTTTAGGTACTGCTATTCGGTTGTTTCCATGTGCTTCTGCAGTATGGAAGACTGGTAGAATCTGGAGAATTACTGGCAAGGATTCTTGTGATGTGTTTTGATCAGGGTGACAACCTATGTAAGGGCACTCAGAGTTTTTAATTCAATTTTTATTTAAAAGCCCACAACCTGTTACATTGCATTACTGTAAGGTTCCAGGTGAGGCAAGAACATTTGGCAAAAGTTTGTCCAGATGTTTGAAGTAGCTTGAAAGATTGAGATGGAAACAAAATCAATAGAAATCTCTCAAGTTTTTAGTGACAACTCTTTCTAACTGTTTCAGCATGTTATTCATTTAATACATAGGAAGACTATTAGGGAACTCAAAATTTATCCAAATATATATTTGACTGAATTTATCCCATTCACATTCTGATACTTTCCCAGTAATGGTGGTGTACAGGCCCACACAACATTTGAGAAAAAGGACAGGAAAGGGAACAGAAGCACATAAAACCTGACTTTTTAAAGGCCACATAAGACAAGATGTGGAAACAGGATTCCAGGTCTAAAATTATCCATTGGGTAAACGCCCCTAAGTTTATTCTAGTGTTTAATTCTCTTCCCACAATAATTTAGAGATAGAGTTATCAAGAAATATTAACCTGAAGAAGCACACATTTTGCACCTTCAGATCCTTTGTACCAGGAACGATAGCACAAGAGACCAAAACAAACTTTGAGAAGCAACAAATTGGATGAGGTGCAAAAGAGATATACCTGCACAAAAATCTGAAAGGGGTGTTAAGAAATTAAAGTTTCATGGGAAGAACTCAACTCCCTGTACATCTTCTCCTATATAGACAGAAAACTTTATGTGGAAGGTCAAAGAGCACTGCAATTGGTGAGATATTCCTAAGAATGTGAGGAAAAAGTGCAGGCCATGAGAAAGCAGCAGAAAGTGCATGGCAGAACGGAGAAAGCCTGGACTTGCACCAGTATTGTCAGATAGAAAAAGCACTAGATATGCTAAGTCTAAATTAAGGCAGAAAACTTATTTAGAGGTGGTGATAATGAGAAGTGCCAGGAAAAAGACGGGGTTGCTGCTGTTTCAGCTGCATGCCATCCCAAATAAAATAATTTCCCAGAGACTGTATCAGAAAAGCAGTCCCTCACGTAGATTTAGATATAAGAAGTCAGAGCTAGTTGTAGAAGGTTGTATTTGTAGATCATCATCCATATGGAAACTAACTGAAACCTTGGCCATGCATACATTGGTGGAGTACAAATTGACAGAACCACATGTCTAGAGGATGCTGAGAATCTGACCTCCACATTGAACACATTTCAGTGCTCTGTTTTTATGAAGAGCTAATTCTTGTTTGGCACCATTAGCTGAATGACCATTTGACACTGGAGAGTTTTAGCTTCCAATTTTGGTTTAGTTTCAGCCAGAAGGAATGCAGCTCCAGTATTATAACATGTTCCTTGATGTGAATGAAAGCATGATAAGAGAAATGCAAAAACTGTTTCAAAAGTGCACACATGATTCAAACTCAGACACTGATGTAGACACATCTTGATTTAGTTGATACAATCTTTCACAAACATGAAGAAAAGTAAAGGTAAGAGCAAAATCCTAGACCCTCCCAGAATAAATGAGAAGAAAGATAAGGATAATACATTAAAGAACCATAAGAAAATGACTGGCTATGTGGAAGTAAGATAAAGGTGTATGTTTATTAGGATAAGAAAAAAAGAAGAAACCTTAGGGCAGTATGGAGAAGGACCACAGTGAAGATTCCCAAAATACAGTAAAGATGAAACACTGGATGCCTGCATGATGGAACTGTAGACATGGAACCACAGAGATGGTTGCTTTGAAACAGTCAAGAAAAAGTTTGACAGTTCCACAAAACTCTTGTTCCTTGTGAATGAATGTGCTTGAGGAAGGCAATAGGGAAAGGAAATTAAATCTTTACTTCTCAAACATTTCTCCTGGAAGATTTTCCAACAAATACTCCTAAGCTGCATTTTATAATGAAGCAGATATGCAGAAAGCATGAACTGGGATTGGTAACATACGGCACTCACCACTTTTGCTTCCAGAGCAACCTGAGCAAAGCCTTTTCGATTTCCCCACATGAGCTGATAACTTTCGTCACTGAAGAGCGCTTCCCGAACTCCACCTGGTGAGATGGACACCAGGTATCCATTCTTCAGTGCAACAAGACACTCCTCCCTTGTACCTGGTATGACACCCGTCACTGCCAACAATAATTTAAGTCCTGAAATAAATAAATAGCAAATGTACATTTAATAAAACAGTATATCTCCCAAATGCTATTTGAATGTAGGAGCCAGATTACAGTTAAATTAAAATCTAGTAGCTATATATTTAGGCTAAGACAAATTTTTACAAAGGAAGTAAGACACCTACACAGTAAATGCTGGCAAAATGACAAACACATGACAATATTTTTGTCCAAATATTATGAAGATGAACCATTTTAACCTTATCTTCCATAATTATCAACCAAATTATGTTAACAAAACTCATGGGTCATAGTTAGCAATCTGAAAATAAACATCTATTCCTCTCTCCTTTTTTTTACATATTTTAATACAAAAAAAAAAATCAGAGAAACAGTACAATAAAGATTACTACAAAAATAAATACCTGACAGGCAGATATTTTTGGTCTTCTTTTAAAATGTGATGTTTAACATTTTAAACATTGAGGTTTTGAGTTATTTAATTGAATATTTTGTGGTTAAATTGTAAACTATGTGGATCAAATGGAATTGCTCTAACACTGTCAAGATGCATGAACGACAGAAGCTACCAGGGCAATTTCACACCTCATAAATGAATCATGAATGAATTCACCACAGTGAATCTCCTTCCTCTGTTTCCATGACTGGGATTTCTCTAAAAGACAGATTGAGAACCATAGAAATACTCTATGCTTTCTTATATTATCTTCATGTTTTAAATATATCAGTCTGGAACTCTGATAGAAAGGAAACAAGCATTTCCACAATCTTCAAACTCCCCGTTCAAACAGCACAGTTCGAAAAGAAATTTTTTATATTAAAAATGGAAGCAACAACTCTGGACTGACAGAGGTCTGCAACAAATGTTTGGAAGATAGTGAGTAACACAGTGCTGAATCCTGTACTTTAATTGTATTTAATCTTATTCAAGGTATCATGCTTGATAGATCTTTCTGTTAAAGGCAGATGTTGACTTTGTTTAATCCCTTTGTTAACTCAGATACATTTTATCCTAAAGGCAGGAATGCCGTATCGTTATTCAGCAAAGAGGTTCTTCATTTGCTTGGCTTTAAAAGTTTTAATACTATAATGTATCACATGAAAATATTATAATTTCTTATTCTCTTTTTCCAGGTCTCACAGAACTTTTTATTCCTCAGCTATGCAATATCCTAGCTCTTCAAAGGAAGCCATGCCACACTTCTGAATCATCCTTGTCCTTTTTTTGTAACTTTATTACTTAGCAGCTATTCTGAGATGGAATTATTAATTCACAAGAAGAATTCCCCTGTAACTGTAATTTATCTTGTCAATAAACTGAACTGAGGTCCAGCATATGATCATGAGCATTCTTTAAAAAAACAGTCTGTGAAGTGTAACATTTCTTTGCAAAAAGTAAGCATAGTAGAGCAAAAGAAGGTTAGGGAGGAATTTCACTTTTAGCCACAACTTCTACTAATGCAATGGGGAGGTCTAACTTCAATTATTTGTAGTCTTTCTTACCAAATGCCTTTTTATAGCCTTTCTGAAGGCTGACACAGCATTTGTCACCTTTTATAGCTCTATCATGAACACAATGTGATCAATATGTTGTGTACACACCAGCAGTTCAGGAACTGCACAGCTGAGAGTGTTGCTTCATCCTAACAAATGTGTATTTCATATTTGTAATAAAAATCTGTACTAGGGACATTCAATTTGAACAGTACCCTTTTATTTATCCCTTGAAAAAGTAGTCTCCTTTGCAAAATTTTGCTAAACTTTCTCCTTTTTTGAGGGTACTCTTAAAAGACAACCATCTTTTGATGACTTCTTACTTCTGATGTGCTCAGTACAACACAGTATTTACTAAGTGTGCCTTAAGAAAATTACTGTCATCTTTCTAGGAGTGCCTGAATATGGTTTTAGCACCAAATTTACTTGAGTTTATAATACTTGTTTTCAGGAAAACTTCGTTTTCCAAAGAGTGTCCTTTTACTTCTAAATAGCTTCCTCTATTTTCTATACTAAAACAGTTTTCAATATTAGTGGCAAAAAGGTGCCTTTAAATAATTCTCCTGCTATTCCTTCTGGACACTCTTCTTTATGCCTTGTTTTTCTAAAATTGAATTATCTTCGCTTCTCCATATCTTCTCCTGACCAGTCAGCCCTGGAAGGAGAAGATACAGAAGTCTCCTGGGTCAACAGTAGAGTCCTATCCAGCATTTTGTACTGAGGGGTGACATTTTACCCCAAAGGATTATGTCTATTTGTTGGCTTTGCAGGGTTTACCAATGTTTTCCCTGAGAACACAGGATATGCTACCCTGTTTGTCCTGTTACATCTATGAACTTTTTGTTTAAAAGTCTAAAAGCAGCCCTTCATTTTAAAAACTCCCTTTCAAGTATAGTAAATGTAAAGTTCACCAGAACCAGGACAGGTTAGGTGAATCCAGGAAGCTTAAATACAAGAGAACATGTTCTTACCTGGTAAACGAAACACAAAATGATCAGCTACTGACAGGCAAAGTCTTTTCTTCCACAGAAACAGCCTAGACAAAAAGTAAAGGTAGTCTATAGGAATAGCTCCATGGTAATACACAAGAATGCCTGGTCCTTCTGGGAGGTTTTCCACACCATGAAGCTCATAACCTGTTCGGGATGGAAAGCAATACATGACAATGGTATCTGTAAATCATCTGGAAGTTTAAAGAAAACTTTTTACTGTCTTTTATTAAATGACCTTCAGAGACTTGTGAAAGCTTCTGTAGTAGCTTTCAAAATAATTAAGTTCTGGATGGAACTTTTGGTCAACAGCACAGAGAAAGTCCCTCAAACACCACAGCATACCACTAGAATGATTTGTTGGTCAGTTTAATCACGAGATCAGACCTGAACCTCACATTTTCCCCAGTGAGGGAACTAAAGTAATTATTTCCCATTAGGAACTTTTTGTAAATAGTACAATAGTAATGTTTTTTAAAAAAAAAAATTAGTAAATAATGTGAAAATGCTTCATTTTCAAAAATAGAGGCAAACAGTCTGGATATTTTCCTGAAATCTGGAAGTATGAATCCCCATTCTGTGTCAATGAGAATGAAGAGTTTGGGATTTTCCATAATAAATTGTTCTACTTTTAGAGAAGGTGAGATGTTTAAATTGAAACCATAATCTATAAGAATCCCAAAGAGAGGTTCTCTCCACAAGACTTAAGTGTATTCACTTCACAGCGGGAGGGAATTTCCTCACAGCCATGCACTTCTATGAATCCTTGTCATGACCCTTCCTACATTTGGTTTAAGTTTCAGATGGAGCTAGACTAGAAGAATAATGTATACAACGACTTGTGAAAGATACAGCTTTTGCCAACTAAGTGCTCTGTTCCACCTTGTCTGCCTTCATTCCCATCCCTGCTACAGCTCCTGCCATGAGCCATTTGGATGGGATTAGGCAGATTCCTAGGAAGATATGGAGAAAGTTTTATACTGCAGGATGTTCACAGAAG
Source organism: Donacobius atricapilla (assembly GCA_013397315.1). Classification (NCBI taxonomy): domain Eukaryota; kingdom Metazoa; phylum Chordata; class Aves; order Passeriformes; family Mimidae; genus Donacobius; species Donacobius atricapilla. The sequence continues at coordinate 535,417 of WBMY01011116.1, forward strand.
CCATAGAAACTATAATGAATGTAACTTATTTGCATCCACTTGGAAAAAAAAATTAAAATTAAAACTTCTTTATATTTACCACTTACTGTAATTCAAAGCTTCAGACAAGTCATGTCATACTTACCATGCCATATTCTTGCATATATATCCCAAAAGCTTGCTATTGTTTTCCTTACACTATTCCAAACATCACTCAAGGGATCTGCTTTTAACTCATTGTTCCTCTGATATATTAAAAGCAAAATATTACTAAGGTAAATGAAGAAGACAATTGTTAAAGGAACTATAAAAAAAACTAATATTCCACAAATGGTCAGTGAGCCAATGATCACATGAAAAAGGTATTTCTTCAGGAACTGCACAATAGTCCATTCTTCCAGTGCATAGAAAAGGCAGCTGAGGTTGGTCATTGGTATCTGTCCCGAAGCACAGGATTCTTTTCTACCTATCATGTCCTGCATGGAGAAGAAAGAAAGAAAAATCAAACAAACCAGCTGTAGTTTCTCAATTTAGGAAAAAAAGTTTCTGTAAATACACCTGATGCATATCTTGGTATAGCACAGGTTCGAACATTTTGTGTCTCTCTGTTATGCTAAGATAGCTGCTGGCTAGAGATTATCCATGTATTTGTGGAGTAGGGGCTGAAACAAGAAGGTTGTTCAACAAAGCCTCAGGATCCCTGAAACATGGCTAGGCAGATGATTTCTCTCAAAAGAGGGTAAGTGGATAGTATTTTTAGCAGCATTAGCCAAGACTACTGCCAGAGGTGTGGGCTCTCTCTGTCCTCAGTAGAGAGCCCAGAGCTTCTTCTCCTCACTTTGTCAGCAAGGGGATCAGACAGTGGAGCGAGCAGCTGAAGGGCCAGCAAGCAAAAGCAAGGCAGTCATGGCTTTTTCACAAGGCCTGGGGCTGTCTGGGACAATACTTGGTACTGCTGTTAGCACTGGGAAAAGCAGCTTTTTAACCCTCATCCATACAACACACCTTGCCTTCAGATCTTCTAGCCCTCCCAAAGGCCAGGAGAATACCACAGCCCTTCTGAGATGTTTTCCACATGCAGCTCCTTAGTCCATTCCTACAGCTGACCCTGCCTGCCTGACAGCAGGTAGTGGTTACGTTGGAATGCAAGAGCACTCCATATCGCTGGCTGCTTTTAAGATTCTTGAGCATTAGCCAGAGATTTAAACATTGCAATCCAGCTCAGTAACCCATAACTGAATACAGATCTTCTTTGCCTCAATCAGGTTGCTACTTGTTTAACGAGTGGATTTTTCTGCTCCAGCACCAGAACAAGTACCTACAAGAAACAAATCGTAAGTGCCAAAGTCAGTGCCAGGATCATAAAACACAGCAAGCTCAGACTTCTCTGACTTTACGTCTTCAGCTATGTACTTATATGGGCAAAGCTGCTGTACACTTCTGTTTTCCTCATTTGAAGCTTTGGGTAGAATATAGGGACTGGTGTAAAGCACAGCTCCCTTCAGAATTATGGATGACAAGGAGTACAGCAAACAGCAAAAGTGGAATGCAGCCATCAATAAGCACTAGAGTCTAACTTGCATGGAGGCAAGCAAGCCTCATGGCAAGCCCTGCAGAATGAGTAGCTGCAGTAGCTATAAATTTGGTCTCACACACACCAATGAAACCTGTCCTTATCTCAAATCTTTTGAACTCCACATCAGCCACCAAAAAGGACCACTTGGTTTAACCCCAGTAGGCAGCTGAGCACCATACAGCTACTCACTTGCTCCCCACTGCAATGAGATGGGTGAGAGAATCAGAACATTAAAACTGCAAAAACCCTTGGCTTGAGACAAAGGTAGTTTCATAGGTAGAGCGCAAGCTGGAAGGACAGTAAACAGTAAACAAAAAAGGAAGCAAGCACTGTGTTAAAAGATGTTCAACATGGTACAAACAAATGAAATCAGTACAACAAGAAGTAGCAAAAATTAATACAGAATTGTTTATATCCTGATGACTGGTGCCTCACTAAGATATAGGAAGATCTGGACATTTTTACTGAAAAGACATTTTATCAGTAATATGAAAGAAAAAAAGGAATAGTCTGCATGATTCATATTTTAAAATATCTGTTTAGATAGTGCTTAAGAAGGACAAAACTGATGGTGCAGTGTTACTCTGTAGTAAGTTATTGTTTATAAAGTTCTGATAAGAGCAAGGACGACAAATCCTCAATGTGTGAAAAGCATGCTGTGCTGACAGAGCCCAGGAGAAGGCCACATTAAGGGACTTGCCTCAGGCTACTGAATCAGAAATACTGAGCAGTACTTGGAATAACTTGTTCAGCCTCCAACATAGGGAGAAGGAAGTGAGTGGATTTTGTATTGTTATGTCGGGGTTCAGATCTGGAACACAGACTACTACAGCCAGTAGCAAAAGTGTCTTAAAATCACAGATAAAATGTCCATATCCATAGCAAGTGCATCACTAATAACTCCTATATGATGTGGGGATTGATTTGAGTATACAGATCACTAATGACCAAGAGATTGTATAATCAACCAACAAGATTTAAGATGATTCCAAAGTCCCCAAGCACGAGTAATTGCAGACTCAACAGCCAGATAAACTTCCGTCAAGATAACTGAAAAGCTGGTAACTGATGCCACTCGTTCTAATTCTGTGGGAAACAGACCTTGTAAACAAAATCACCTCCATTCTTTGAAGAAATTAGAGGTTTAACAGCTTGTACAGGTTTCATGCACATATAGTTTTAACAGGAGCTTCTCAAAGAGTCACTTTAAGCTGCTGTTTGAAAGTCATCCTTCCACCAGTCCTTCACTCTATGTTCTTACCCCCAGCCTGATCTCCCACAGGATCTCCTGGCTCCCTGCTAAAGGGATGCCAATTAAAATGCTGGCACAAACAAATTGCTCTTAGGAACAGCCCAAACTTAGGTTGGCATGTGGGTATTATGCAAGTACATTACAAAGGTGATTTGACATTTTTATTAAAAGATGAATCTCTTTTTAAATGTAGCACATATGCAATGTCATTGACTGGCATGATGACAAAATATCCATCAGTGGTAGAATCTCAACCAAATGAGAATTGAATCTATGTCCTACATTATTCATCATTTTCAGAATTTTCTTCAAATAGTAATAGGATGTTTACCTTGATCAGTTTTAACAATGTAACATTCCACTGATTCCTCTTCCTCCAACCCAATTTTTATGTAGCAGAAAATTACTTGCTGGCTGGAAAACCACTACCCTTAAGCTCACAACCTACACTATAAATTAACATCTTAACTTATTAATTTCTGATTTTAAGTTCAATATACACACTGGATAAAAAGCTTTAGAAAGAAAGTAAAATGCACCAATGTCCAAAATCGTAATTTTTTTAAACCTACAAAACAGATTTAACCAAAGACATCTGAAAGCAGTTGTGTAGATACAGAGTGAGTTCACCTTTCACCAGTTAGCTGGATGAGTGGGATACAAGCTTATTCAACATCATTCCAGCTGAATCCAAGGGTAGAAAAAGAATAAATGGTTGACTAACTGAGCAAAAACTAGAAGCAGCATGGCTTTTTCTGGAAACTGGAAACAACATTGTTTCAGTTTCTGCTCTCACAGTTCAGTTGCACACTACTTTCAATATTTCATAAGAAAAGAATGAATTCCAATCACTGAATCCTGGACCCTGGTATTTGGACTATATGATGCATGTCCAACATGGTAAATGCATCCCTCTACTGTCAGTATAATATCAAAGCACTACATCAGGACAGGACTTCTATTTTCCCATGTTCTACTGGCTATGTCTCACCTGTCCCCTGCTGAAACCACAAACACAGTTTTGAAGAATTCTATCAAACACCATATATGAAATTATTACAATTATATGAGTGCCTGTTGCAAGTCTGTTACTAACAATCTCTTTGATTATCCACTAGGAGACAAAGCAGGAGTGTTACCATAAAGTAAACACATTTACTTATAATGGCTTTGGTTTGCCCCAAATGTCAAATTTAAGAGAGAAATTTCTCTTCAGCTTGTATCAAATCTGAGTCAAGAGCAGCTCCAATGTACTTCAATGCTGAATATCCTCTAAAAGGTTAAGAAGTAGGTATAGTGTTGTATTATTTAACAAAAAGAAACCCAAACAAACATTTTTTTTGTCTACATTTTTCTCATCTTATCTAATGATGGACTTGAAGCTATTTTTCTGAGTGATTTCATTGCTCTTGTAGAGAGCAACATGTGTGTTGACATGTGAGGTATTTGTTTGGGCTCCACCTATAAAGCATATCGAATTCCAGAGCAATCACTGCATCTACAATGTAAAATTACAGGTGATGTCAGAGAAACACAGAACTACTGTCTCCCTACTTAGAGAGAAGCTCCTCTTACAACAAAAGTCTCCTGTAGTACAAGTCATTCAGATCCTAAAGTCTTGCTGAAGCATCATTTGCTGATAAGGATAATCTTACCAACACTATAATCCCAGGGAAGAACAAAGCTGTCACAAGAGACATATTACATTCAAATTAAAACCTTGTAGCTGGCTTTCAGTCATGACCGAAGAGTCATAATCTTAGTCCTGCTGCTTACTAGTTTGCTCTTGGCACTAAGTTTAGCAGAGCATACTGAGAAGATGCTTTACACAGAAGCAACTGTAAAATAACTGCAGATGTCTGAAGAGAGAATATTTTGACACTTGCTTTCTTGTGGCAGGCTCCTACTCTTTGTTCAAACTCAACTGTTCTGTTTCATGAGGGGAGTAATCTAAAAGTTACAATTCTGCCTCTTGCTTTTCAATGTAAAGGAAATTCCACTTTTATATTGCCTGGATGTTTTGTGGCAGTTCCATGGAAAATAACTGTCTTGCTGGTCATACCCTGCCACCACCCACTTTATTCATCTCCATAAATCCACCCATCTTGTACCCTCCCATGTTTGTAGAGCTTCCCCCACCTTCAGCACATCAATCCCAAAAAATGAAGGTCTATCCCCTCCAGACAGAAACTATCAGCAGTTATAGTGCCTGAGCACTAGGTTTTTGCAGCCATTCTACCTTTTTCACGCACTGAGGATACTAAACCTAGAACACTGTTTCCCATTTACAGCCTCAGCAAATATGAATAACTGGATTCCCGCTTGGGTTTGATTGAGCATGTGGATATTGGGCATTACCCCTAGCTGAGCATCCTTGCTCAGGCTCGTTGATGGAAATGTGGCAGGTAAGAGCTGGAAGAATGATAAAATCATAGAATCGTAGAATGGTTTGGGCTGGAATGGGACCTTAAAGAGCACCTGGTTCCAACCCTCTCTGCCATGGCCAATGACATCTTCTACTAGCCCAGGTTGCTCAAAGCCCAGTCCAACCTGACCTTCATTGCCAATGACGGGGCATCCACAACTGCTCTGAGCAACCTGGTCCAGTGTCTCATCAGTCTTACGGTAAATTTCTTCCTGATATTTAATCTAAACTGCCCTCTTTCAGTTCAAAGCCATTTCCTCTTGTCCTGCAGGTTACATGCCTGTGTAAAAAGTCTCTCTCCAGCCGTCTTGTAGGTCCTTCTCACACACTAAAAGGCGAAAATGTGATCTCCCTGGGGCTTTCTCTTCATCATGCTGAACAATCCCAATTCTCTCAGCCCGTCTTCGCAAGAGTCCTCTGATCATCGCTGTGATCCTTCCCTATACCTGTTCCAACAGGTCCATGTCTTTACTTTGCTGAGAACTCCAGAGCTGGATCAGCACTCCAGGTGATGGCTCACACCCGGAGCAGAGTAGAGGAGCAGAATCACCTCCCCCACCCTGACGGCCACACTTCTAGGGATCTAGCTCAGGATATGGTTGGCTTTCCTGACCTGTGAGCACACATGGTCGGGTGTATGAAGAGGGTGTACAAGGAGCAGCATCTGGGGTCAGATCTGGTACCTGTCCTGCTCAGGCACAAGCAAAATACAGCCAGTGCCCAACACCTCAATTTGTCCCTTTTCTTCACCTCGAAACGTCATCTAACATTTCCAAGCATCAACACCGCGGAGACTCGGGAGATTGCTCAATGTCGGGCGCTCAGGGCCCCTAAGAGCAGATCGTTGCTGAAGCACGGGAGTGCTGGAACGCTGCTGGACCCTCCCTGGGCACAGCCTCCCCCCGTCCCGTCCCGTCCCGTCCCGTCCCGTCACGTCCCGCTCACCTGCCCGCGGCGGCGGCCCCGTCCCGGCCGCCGCGGATGGCCCTGTCCCGGGATAAGCGCCCCGTCCAGGGATGAGGGCCCCGTCCCGGGATAAGCGCCCCGCCGCCCCCGCAGCCAGGAGGCGGAGCTGCGCCTGGCAGACACCCCGGGCTCCGCGCCCACATCCCCGCGGAATTCCTCAACGATAAAAATCCGGGCTCCGGCAGCCCCGCCTGGGCGCGCCGGGATGGAGGAGCCCCTTCCCATCGCAGGGGAGCAGGGGACGCGCGGAGCCTTCTGCGCCCTACACTTCTTGGAAGAAGGAAGGCTCCCTGGGACGGGCTTCCAGACAATTCATGTCTACGCTGATCGAGAAAATCTTCCGGCAGTGTCATTGACTGCTAAGCTGAGAAAATGCACTGGTTTTGCAAAGGAAATAACCTCTTTTAAAAGGTTAAGAGACTTGAGTGTCACACAGACTTGAGGTATAATCAAAGCAGAACGCCAGCAGAACACGCTAATGTGGCTAAATTCAGCAGAGGAGACCTGAAATGTAATAAATACCCTTATGTTGTACTGTTGTTCACCCTCTTCCTAATATAATGGAGGTCTTATTTAGACAGATACAACCAATAGCTGTCAATTTTGAAGTTCAAGAAATGGTTAATCCGACCTGTTTAAGGCAGGTGATTGAATTTCATTGATTTGGTTTGATGCAGAACATGAAATCAGCTCCGATGAAGTAAAATGCATGGCTGCAGTACTCTGCTTCCCACACACATGCAGTGCTGTAGCTGTGGTCCAGGGGAAGGGGACACAAACCTGAAAAAAAAGCATCCACCATTGATGCTTTTCTGTTGGCTTCTGGTTTTTATGGCACAAGACAGGTTTGTTCAATAACACTTTTTTCTTGTGAGAGAATAAAAAACTTCATATTCCTTGTCTAGCATGAAACAGCAAATCATTGGAAAAAATTGCTTGTAGAGAGTTCGATAGAATGCAGATAGAAAGTATTTAAGAGACTAAGGTACATTTAGATGATAAGTGCAGAGAGAAAAAATGTTGTACATAACTCTTACCTGCCAACACCAAATGTAGCTGAAATTATTTTGTTTTTTTCACGTGTTTTGTTTCGTTGTGTTTGCATGATGGTGTACTATCATCCAAAGAGTCTGGATGGAAATGCAAGAACTAAAACTACTATTGAAGAACAGATGGAATGAAACAGCAACATGATAATATGGATATTGAAAAATATATTGGAATAAAAAATAATGAAAAGCATTGTGTGAAGAGAAAAAAATAATTGCATTACCATCTTTGTCTTTCCTTTTCATTTTTCTTTTCTTGAGGGTCATCTTGAAGAAGAAGTGGTATGAGAATAGTCTTAGGAATCTGATATGGGCATCTTTTAGCAGATTTGCATATCAAGGGAGATTTCTAATGATGGACAAAACTACACTGAGGAATCCATATCATTACATGAAATCAAAATTTAAGTATTTGGGTCTCAGGGAGTGGGAAAATATAATAAAGAGATGCAAAATTTCAATAGTCTGGAATTTTTAGGTGAAATAATGGTCAAACGTTTTAGAAAGTTTCCAAAATTCCTACAGGTACCTAGTGTACAATGTGTATTAACTTGACTATAAAGATTCTACAAGAAATGGAGCAAAAGGAACTGGTTGGTATAATAAACTGTGCCATGTGAATCAGAAGCATATGTTAAACTTCAGCAAAAAATAAAAGTAGCAACCAAGGTGAGATAAATATAAAAAATTTATAGAACTGAAAAAGTACCTGTTCTAATTTTGAATTGAGGTAATGAGACGGAGAATTGGCAGATTGATTATAAAGATGAGACATGGTAAGAATAGAACCAGTTTGTTTTCCAAATCTATGCAATAACAATGTCTATCAGATTTAATTCCAGTCCCAGTAGTAAGGAGTTTCTAGTAGCTTTGTGGAGTTTAGAATAACACGTGACCAAGAATAGCACAGTTAACACTTATATTTGAGAAATTAAGAATAATTAGGAGTCTCCTGTCTTCTGCACTACCCAGTGTGTTCTGGACCAATAAGTGTTAAGAAAACAGGAATTCAAGATGTGGAGAAATGGTAAACTCTTTTCTTTTTCTAATTGTTAATGTTGCCAGGCAGTCCTGCCAATGGCATGAAGCTATGGGAAGGGTAAATATAACCTTAGGGCTTGTCTCACAAAGTTCCGGGTAGGATTACTGAAGTGTTACAGCTAACACTGAAGGCATGGCTGAGATCTTCTCTGAAATATTTTATTTAATTCTATTTCTTCCTTGTTTCTATAGATCAATTTAGATTGAAACAAGGACAGAAGACAGTCCAAAGAATGAGTCAGAGGCATGTAGCTTTTCTTAACCTATCAAAATGAAATTTAAAATGGGATATACCTGTTGCTGTTAAATAATTTTGGGAGTAAGAAGGTAAAAATGTAACTCAGTTCAAGGTCAGTCACAGCACAGAATAAATAATTAACAGAGAGTTAATGGCAGTATAACTTCGGCACATTTTATATTCCAGTAAGTTTTCCAGCAAGAAAAACTGAAGCTATGAATCTGTTTACAAGAGAAGAGATTCTCCTGCTATTTCAAAGCTGAACATAAATAGGTTACAGAATTTGATAGTCCCAGTCCAGTGTTGCTTGCATGACACTGCAGGTGAGTTGTGCTGGGAGCTGACTCCTGTTCATCAAGGATGATTCCAGTAGAACATGGAATGATTAATCCTGTTAGTAGTTGATCACAAGTGATGTTCCCCAGGGCTCAGTACTGGGGCCTGTCCTTCTTAATATCTTCACGGATGACCTGGATGAGGGGATTGAGTGCACCTTCAGTCAGTTCACAGACAACACTAAGCTGGGCAGGAGTGTTGATCTGCTGGATAGTTGGAAGGCTCGGTAGAGAGATCTAGACTGGCTGGATGGATGGGCCTAGGTCAATTCTATAAGATTTGACAAAGACAACTACTGGGTCCCGCCTCTGGGTCACAAAAACGCCATTGTGGCTCTACAGGCTAGGGGCAGAGTGGCTGGAAAGATGACCAGTACCTAAAGGACCTGGGGGTGCTGCTCAGCAACAGCTGAACATGAGCCTGTGTGTGCCCAGGTAATGAGAAGAAGAAGGCTAAGAAGGCCAGTGGCATCCTGGCCTGCACCAGCAATAGTGTGGCCAGCAGGACCAGGGCAGTGATTGTCCCCATGTACTCAGCACAGGTAAGGTCACACCTCAAGTCCTGTGATCCTTGGATATTAGGAAAAAATTCTTCACTGGAAAGGTTTGTCAGGCGTCGAAACAGGCTGCCCAGGGCAGTGGTGGAGTCACCACCCCTGGAGCAATCCTGGAGGTATTTAAAAGGCAAGTAAGTTTGGTGCATATGGACATGGCTCAGCGGTGGACTTGACAGTCTTAGGTTAATGCTTGGACTAGATCATGAAGGTCTTTTCTGCCCTAAATTATTGTGATTCTATGCTTAACATAAAATGACAACTTGTGTTTGGAGGCTATGAAGTTTCTTATTAAAAGAAACTGATTACTTGCTTCTATAAATTTGCCTCGGTCTTGCCTCCTGTCTCTTAACACTTGCTTGAGCATATATGTCAGAATTTAGACAGGATTAGCAATTGCTTCTAACCCCATTCTGGAGCAATGACAGTCTTTGTGGGTTCTTAGGATTGGATCCTATTTTCAGGCAGTAATGTTGCAGAGTGATGGGAAAAGATGACTGTCTTGGAGGTCTCAAAAAACTGAACTTGAACACTTTTTTTTTTTTGAAACACTGACATTCTAAACATATCCATCACAGACGCTAAAATGTGGGAATCAGGATAGTACCACAGATGTGGGATTATTTGCAGGCAGGCTTGGAAGATTTAGAGGTAGCTGCCAAGACAAAGGAGAATCAGTTTTTTTCTTCTTGGAGAGATGTTTCACTGATGATGAAGAAAATGAGCTTTTCCTTTAGATCCTGAAGGAAACATTCCCCAATAACATTCTTGGAAAGCTGTTATATAGATGGAATTTGGTGACTGTAGATGGTGTAAGAAACCATATTGCTCAGGCACAGGTAGTCAAACATTAAGTGTGAAAACTTGTTCTGTCTTTTCCTATGTAAAATCGGCAGAATCAAACCAAATTCTGCCAAGGCTCAACCTTATTCTGTGCTTCCAAATATTGCTGCTGTCCTGAGGAAAACACAAAGTCACCTGACATTAAAATTCAGTGGTTTGAAAACTAATTCATTTGCCTTGAAGCAGAAGATGATAATCTGAGGAACAACACAGAGTACTTACTCCTAGCTCCAGGAAGAGCTCCTTCATCCAGTACTCGTGTAAGCTATCCCTCTTAAATATGCAAGGCTGCATTGCTGCAAAAGCCTCCCCATTTCTTTTTCATATCCTCAATTTCATTCTTCTCTTCTACAGCTGTCAGTGTCAGCTGGCTCTAGATTCAGCATCTAACTACTGACAGGGCCAGTGGTGTCAGCCTGCAGGGCTGGAGACCTCCTAACCACTGCAGCTGGAGGTTGCTGCTTGGCAGAAGGATATCCCTTCACTATACAACAGGTTTGCATCCTGCCTTCTTGTCATCCATGGTTTGCAGCACATCATTTGCTGATAGCAGAGATGTGACAAATTATCAGGAATTTTTGGGTCTCATCCGATTTATAAGAAAAAGTGGTCTCTTGTGTTAGTGTTATCTCTCTTTCCTATATACCTTAATATTTTGAAAGTGTCCTCTGCATTCTTTTCCAATATATGTGCATTCTCTATTCACATTCATATAATTTTCCTGCCTTCTCTTTCTTTCTTACCTAATTTCAGTCTGCATTATTCTCACTCCCTATTTCTTTCCCAGCACCAGTTCTTAGGCTGCGATTTTCTCTCCTTCTGCACTCTTTTTCTCTTCTCAACATAAATCTACCTCACTTGAATGAGCCCTGCCACACCTCCATCACCTTGGTTCCTAGTTTCTTTGCCCAGTTTATCACAGTGTCACCTATGGTTTAGGTGCACCTTTCCCAGTATCCTTTCATTGACCCCAAACTATTGAATCCCCACAGTCTCATTATCTGGAAATGCCATTGTCATTCCCAGCTCCTTTACATACCATGATTTGTTTGGAAAAAGGCTGCTCCCCAGCTTCTTTCCCACTCTCATATCTGTAAAACCCCACTGATATTTCACAATTCCCACCCTTCCTTTGCACAACCTTCATTATTCCCTTGCACTTCTCTTTCCCTTCAGTCTGCTGGAATTCAGCAGTTGCCATAAAATTTCATTGCCTGCACTGATAGTCTTGTGCTGTTTACATGCCTAGAGGCAGGAGAAATAGGATGAATTTTCCTGTTTAATTATAACTTTAGCCTGATTAATACTATATATTGAGAAAAATATAGCATAGAGAGGACAGAGTCTTGCACATCATAGAGTCATAGAATGTTTTGTGTTGGAAGGGACCCTAAAGATCATCTAGTTATAACACCCCTTCCATTTAGATATTTAGGTATTAAAAGGGTGGCACTTTTCTGAACATAAACACACTGCATTTTTTTTTTTATGCTTCATAGTAAGTCAGCCTAGATTCAGGTGAGAAATATATGTGGTGATTTCCCTTCATTCAGTCCAGTGTCACAGTGGACTATTTAGCCTTTGAGTCAATAGCTCAAAGGCTAAATAAGCAGTTGGTAATGTAACCAAGAGGAACATATGGGTCAAAGGATAGAAATACTTAAAACTTGCCTCTAGACCATAACAATTGTGTCACACACAATTGGTTTCATCGAGACCAGAGAAGAGGGAGGAAGAAACAATTTATCCCAAATACAAACAGAGATTCAGAAATGTTTGCAGAAGTTGCACACTGTTTCCGGGGTTGCGCCACCCACGGCACCTCAGCAAAGCCACGCACACATAGTTTCTCTGATAAATCAGTGCCATTCTGAGCAGAATGAACCAAGACCAGTGTCACTGGTGTGAGCAGTCAAAACACTAGCGATGGCCATAAGTGTACATCTTTTAGCAGGACTGAAGTGTATTTAATGTACTTGCCGTGTGTTGTTGTTACCGAGAGACATAAATGCAAATAATATGGCTATTAACTATTGCATTCACCTGAATACATGGTTATTTTCTAAACTCGTGTGCATATAGATACAGTAGAGTATGGCCTTATCTCATTAGACATTTTCCATTACGTAGGATTGTAAGGCTTATCCCATTGCAGGACTCAGGTCTTCCCTTCAGAATAGTCCGATGGTCCCATTTCTCCTGACTGATTGTGCACCACTTCAAGCATTATAAACAGCATTTGCCATCAAATCCCAAAATAAACATTGTATTATAATTTAGGTCCGGATTGTCAAGAGGTAGGATGACTTTGCTCTAGTTATTACTTCAGTTAAATACTGTAATAATAACATTCTTCCAATTGCAAGCAGTTGAGTGGGTGTATATGTAGCAATTATCTAAGTGGGTAGAATTTGCACAGATGAAAATGAAGTAGATGAGCTGTAATATCAAGTGTGGGTGACCTGCCTCCCTTTATACACCCTTTCTCCTTGCCCACACAGGAGGTACACACCAAACAGGGTGGCCTTCTGAAGGGCTGGAAGGTCATAAAACCTTACTGGAGCACGGGTTTTGTTGAATGGATCTGTCTAGGATGTTTTATGCTTCAGGAATTTAACAGAAAAGTACTTGTTTTGGACATTTATGAAACTGTAACTTCAAATACTCTGCCTAAAATGAAAATTTTAAGAATTTTTCTCCTGCATAATTAAGAAAAGGTTATATGAAATCTAATCTTGACTAAGCCACAGCAGATAGAAAATGCTAAGACCTATTTCAGTTTTTTGTTTTGGAATTTTTTGGGGGGATTTGGGGGTTTGTTTTGTTTGTTTTTGAGAGAAATCACAGTTATTCTCATAGGGGAATATATATAGTTAAAGACAAATGAGAAAACATGGTAATATCATTTCAGATTCATTCTTAATAAAACCAGAAAACTCAGCCTGAAATGTGACAAACATCACCTGTAGGTTGAAAAGGAGTCAGAATCTGCAGTCAATTTTCTTACAGGGGCAGTTTTTTCTTATGGTAGAAACTACAACAGATTAATGCCTCAATAACATGCTTGGTCCAGTGTCACTAAGACATTTGAACCATCTCTTCAGTAAGCCACTGCACTGGAAAGGACTGGGTCATCTCAAGAGGGGATCAGATCCATCCCCTTGCTGTGTCTGTGTCTTCATAGATTTTTGTATCAGTCTAAAAAAAAATCTAGTGATCGATATTACCCCACCACCCTCCAACACAATAATTAATATTATTATTTTGTTATGAGTCTCCTGTAAAGCAAACAGACATTTCAGGAGATAGAGGATTATCTGTTGAAAGGAACTAAAAGACAATAAATTATAGCACTTCAATATTCAATTAAAATTAGTGGTAATCAGAGATATACATTTTTTTTTTGGTTGTAATTTTAAATGCTCATTGCATGACACAAGAAAAAATTCAGGAGCTCTTCAGGAGCATGTAAAATACAGTAATCTGCACAATTAAACAACAATAAATCATGATTTCAAGTAATTTTGCAAAGGCAATGCTATTAGCTGAAAGGAACCTAAAAAACGGCAGAAAATCTTAAGCTTATATTTTAGTAATAAGAAAGTGAATCAAAAGCATCTTCCTTTCTTAATTAGACTGGCTTAAACCTTTTATCTCCCCTGCATGTTTTTCAGTCCTCTTTTCCAACTAGAAAAAGTACCAACGTGCTTCTTGAGCCTTTTTTTTTTCTGGATTTTCAATTTCTAGTTTTTCAGTGACCAGCCACACTTCGTACCAAATCGAACAAGAATTTTTGAATACCTCTGTTGTAGTCCTGGTTTTTCAACCTGAGATGTTTTGATTATTAAAACTCAGTTCTCATAGAATTTTCTATAAACAACAGGAGATGTTTTTGTTAACTCTACCTTGTTTCCATTCCTCTTTAGAAGTGGAGACCTTTTGATGTCTCTCAGTGTTAGCCAATGTGATTGAACGGGTGTTACTTCTAACACCAATCAGTTTAGTTCTAGCGACCTACTATATAGAGGTCAAATTTTTAATAAAATTAGTTTCAACCTTCTCACAAACTCTGGAGTTGTGTGGTCTGATTTCGTGTCCAACAGTGACACTCTATGACTAGTAGTGAATTAAATAGCAGGTTTACAACATAGCGACTTTATCTTAGATTTACTGGTGTCTAAGTTTACATTGTGTCATGTTTTAACCCCAGATGGCAACTAAGCACCACACCACTGCTGTTCACTCCACTCCCCAGCCTATAGCTAGAGTGAAGAGGAGAATCAGAAAAAGTTAAAACCTGTTAAGATAAGAATAGCAGAATAATTTAAATAAATAAATAATAATAACAACAATAACATCCATGAAACGGGAGTTGACAAGAAGAGATAGAGGAATAAAACCTAAGGCAGACAAGTGATGCTCACTACAGTTGCTCACCAGGTGCTGACCAATGCCCAGCCCATCCTAAGCTGGGACTGGCCCCTTCCAGCCAACTACCCCCGTTCATAACCTGAGCATGATGCTCTGTGATATGGAACATCCCTTCGGCCAGTTCATCAGCTCTCCTGGCCATTCTCCTTCCTGGCTTCTTGTGCACCTGCTCACTACCAGAGCATGGGAGACTGGAAACTCCTTGACTTGGGATAAGCCCTGCTTAGCAACAACTAAACTGTCAGTGTGTTATCAACATCATTTGCATCCTAACCCCAAAACACAAAACTGTACCGGCTACTAGGAAGAAAATTAACTTTATCCCAGCCAAAACCAGGACACACTTGTAGCTGCAGTGGCCACTAATAAAAACGTGTTAAACCCCCAAGTTTTTAACTTTGTTAAGAAAACTTATTCAATAGCATTGTGAAATAGTCATCCACGAAAGAAAAAATACCACCTTTTACATGTTTCAGAATAAAATATGAGTTTACTAGACCCACTGCAGCCACATTCACTTTACTTCAGTCACTGTACCACAGACATATTTAGGAATGCTGCCAATTCAACAGAGCAGGAGCCTTGGTTCTCATCCACATTTGAACTTTTTCTATACTGCTCTAGCAGAGTGAGTACACCTGAAAAATCTTCTTATTATTCATATATCTCTAGGGCTTCTTTACAGTCTTAGAATCTAAAATAAGTTTTCCCTAAAAATATGTAGTTTATATTTTAAATCCCCCTTCACATAATGAAAATGAAATTCATTTTAGATGCAGTTAATTTTGAAAACATGTATTGTATTTTCATATATATTAATTCCCATGCCCAACATGTGAATGGGCCTATGCTTAGCCACCTCTGATCAAATAACCTGAATCACAAAAATCCTCCTAATCTCTTCTGAGGGTATTTTGTAATACGTACTGCTTTGTGTTGTTTGAACTAGTTTTCCTTTTCTGTCTGGTAACCAGAGGAGTTTTTTTTCCAGAGTTCATGAAGTGCTTTCCTGGAAGATATTTCTGGATATGGATTCTGAGCAACAGAACAGTCTATTCAAGTCATTGACCAGCAGGAGATGAAATGGTGTTTCCAGTTAAGGATGCTGACCATGATCACTCTGATGTAATTATTTCTTTTGCCCCTTGTTACAGTAATATTGATAGGAGCTAAAAAGCACTGGCCAAAAACATTGTCACTATTGATTGCTGGTTGTGCTTATGAGAAAATTATGGAATCTTGGTCAATCCAATATGTTCTTGCATGTTGTGATTAAAACTGTGTTTGATAATTTAGCATTCATCTGAATGAAAAAGAAGTAAGAAAATTATGTTTGTACAAATTACCCCGTCTTTTTCAGAGAGAAATCCCAAGACTTTGCCTTTTCTTCCCAGCTTAGCACAGAACTCTGTGGTGCTCTTCTGTTCCAGGCCAGGGATGCCTGACATAAGGATTCATCTGCATTTATAGAATGCTTTTTCTTTCCTTGTGAAACTAAGTTTTTGATATGTATTTGACAAAATACATCACATTTTCAATGTAATGTGTTCTTGCCCCTTTCCACCTGCTGATTTTTAATCATTCTGACCTCTCATTTACCACTGAAGGAGTCTACAATATTTTTGGGTCAGTCAAGAACTGTATCATTTGGTAGCTAATCTGGTTATTAATTTAGACCGCTACTTGGAATTTCTATATTTCAATACTTCCATATCAAATGACACACAGCTGTTTAAAGGGATTGCCCACCTTTTCCCATCTGCAAAAGACTGTTGCTTAGTAAAGGCCTGATGTCAGTATTTGCAGTCTTCCTGTATTCACCTATCGAGTCCCTGGAAATTTATTCATCATTAACTGTACTCAGGAAGGTGTTTTTCTCCATGGTAACAGTTTTCATGAGGTTGGAACAGATCAAGACCAGTGTGGCTGCTTCTTCAAATGTAGTAATTTTGTTTGTTTGTTTGTTTGGGTACCTCTGAGACAAATTTTTCCCAGATGTTAAAATTTAATCAGAGAAATGACCTGTGCTTGTTCCTAAACCTTGAAACTCTGAGACTGAGGTTTATGCTGCAGATGGCCATCTCTTTTTCCCTCTGCAACACTATTTTTTTCCCGGGTAGACTGTGTAACTACAGAGCTGATTGCAACAAGGCTTGTTATGACACTGCTAAGGTGGATGAAAGTGCACTCTGCCATCACAGCCCACAACACCAGTGTTCAAGCTGTGTCCGTGGCCTCAGTGTGCTCTGAGGATATACTGCCATTCTCACATGGCCCATGTCTCGTCTGTAACTTTCTGTAACTGCATCCACACTGCTCCTCACTACCCTGCCACTACTGAGCCCTCCAAAATGACTTACTCTAGGGATAAAGCCTTTCACATTCCTTATTTACCTCCACACATAACTCAGTTACTGTGAACAACTCCTGAAAGTCTCCCATGAGGTTTTAATATGAACATAAACAGCCACATGAAATTAAAAGAGAGAGTGACTACTCCCAGCTGCAGTCCTTTAAAGTGCATTGCCTTTCTGGATATTTGCTTCTTGCCATTCCTCCTTTCTCTTTCAGAATCTACTAACAATCTGGATTCTGGGATTTGGCATCAGGAGAGAATTTGGTTGATGGCAGACATTTTCCATCCCACAAACTCATGCAGCAGGCCTGGAGGGAGCAGGGTAGATCATGATTTCACACTTTAAGAGTGAAAACTCTCCAAGCTCTGCAGGCTGGGCATGCCAGTATGCAAACCTGGATCACACACTTTCAAGACTCCAGTTGCTTTGCTGCTTAGAATACCTAACAATTGTCAGAGTCTGGCTAGTTCTTAATGCAGCAGAAACTTTGATACAGGACAGACTTGGGACTGTCTCACATCAGAAATCATCTTAGCCTACTGACCTTTCAAGCCAAGGAAGTTTGTTAATCCCTAAGGAGTGAAATAATTAATTCTGGTGGGAGATAATAAAAATATCTATATGTTTTTAAATGCTCTGTTATTATCTCTGATTGTTAGGTAAAAGGCAAGTGCACTCCCTCATGATTTGGTCAAGGTATTTAGATTTAATCTTAAATTAATGTCCTCTTTCATCTGCTATCCTAGGCTTTGTTACTGCCTGTGTGCTACATGACTCAGTCCCCTACCTGAGAACATTCTTGTTTCCAGCCATCAGGGGTACTGGTTGTCCACATAACTCCAAACCTAAAAACTGAAATTGCAAACAAAATACCATTGGTCCTGGTAAGATGTTCTTACTCCTGCTGTCCTCAGGTAGGAAGCAACTGAAATTTTTATCATTTTTATTTGCAAATATGTGGTTGAATTAATGACTTAAACAGAACCTGAAAAAAATATGTCTTTTTAAAACAGAGGATATTTACTGAGCAGTGTGTGTAGATAAGTGCAGCTGTCATTACACTGATATTTTCTATAACATCACAAGCTATAGGTAAATTGCTAGATAGCCTACTCAGTGAACAGGACTTTCAAAAGTTCTGTCTTCTAGTAATAAAGTCTGAAGGCTCCTTACAAAGCACTTGTGTCCTACACCCAGTAGAGCTTTCAGCACACTGCCTTTGAATCATTCACCCAACAAGGCAGTTCTGCGAAATGTGCAGCTGAAAGTAGTCAATAAGAAGAAAAAACAATATTTGTGTAGATTTTTCTTTTTTTGGTCTTCTTGCCTTAATGGTGTGCCTCCATGCAATGATGCCTCAGTGAAAAAGCATCTCCTGACTTTCACAAATGTGGTCAATATGACAAACTCCTTAAAGTCAGGGACTTCTTCAAGACTCAAAATCCCTTTTTATCCTGCTCAGAACTCACCAGGCTCATTAGAGTAAAAGAGAGAACAAACCACTGATTGGTTTCACATCTGTGGGTCAAGACCATTTTTAAAACCAATAAAAGTGTCATTTATCTAGACACTATAAGTCCTAGAGCAGATATTAAAGTCCAACTTCATAAACAGCTTAATCAAAGTTATAACAAATAATTAACTCTTGCATTAACACCACCCAGATGTGGAAATAGTATTATTAATCATCCTGGGTAGACCAGTGCTTGTAAATAATCTTGCATAACAGTTGACATTATATAGAGACTTTCTGCATTGAAATTTTTATTGTTGTATTTTATATGTCTAGATACAGACTCAGGTTTTGGGGGTTTCTCCTTTTCTAAGAAGAGTTTCATAAAAATCCCTATTTAAAAACGAGTTTTTAGAATAACAACGATGATGTTAAAAGGATTTTTAGTTCCTTTAGTATCTTGATGGATCTGCACCCACTTGCACCAACTAATATGTGAACCCTATGAAAGGAAAATAATGACTTGTTCATCTACAAAAGAGATCAGCTAATGTTGTAGTATTGAACCTGAGATTGGCAACTTGTGATATTACATTAGAAAATCTTAACATCTTTCTCTTTAGCCCTTGTTTGTATCAATTACTTGTGCTTGGCACCAGGTGAAGCAAAAGTAGCCTGACTTACATCAAGAGCTGGAAAAATCTAGCAAGGGGGTTGCTCCCAGCATAAATAGAGATTTTGAGGGAAGCTAGAGGGAAGTATGAAAATTCATTATCATACTGGACACCTGAGAGAATTTGAAAATTAGAGAGGTTAGAAAATCATGTTCTATTGACATGCTACTATTACTGTGTAAAATTCATAGGAGTCCCTCAGACATTTCCAAAAGTTATGCATACAACTGCCACTTTTCCCAATTGGTTATGAAAACAAATCTTAATTTTGGAGGGTAAAATGTCTTTTTCATCTGTATACCTTATGACCACAAAAGGATCATCAAGATTTTGAAAAAAAAATAGCCAGGTGGTCTGAAACTTTGAAAAAGCCCTGCTGAGACTCATAGCACCCTGATATCAGAATATCCACCCTATTATTGTCCTCCTATCACATCATATCCAAATTATGAGCAGGTTGACATAAAATCCAGTGGAATTCTTGTAAAAAAACCCCACCCCCCAAACCCCAAAACATAGACAAACAAACAAACAAACCCCAAACAACAACAACAAAAACACCACCCTGAGATACATAAAATTATAAAAATACAGTGCAGAGACTAGAGAGGTCATCTTGTCCATCCCTGCCCAAAAGGAAGTTCAGTCATCTCTCATTTCTCTGCAAGACAGTCATTTCACATGCAGTCCAGAGGGATCAGGATTCAATCCCATGACTTTCCTGTAAGATCTAGGGTCTGCCACTAGAACCCATTAACTGAAAGTATTTCCCTGTATTACCTTGCTTGCAAGAAAGCTTTTATAATTCTTCAGTATCAGCACCTTGGCTGGCACATCTTACCTGTCTAAATATATTTGGCTTGAATTAGTAAAAATGTATTTTAAATTTGCTCTTTAACCACCAGTTCTGCGATGAGCTCACAGATTTTTCCGACAAGATTTGTAATTTCCTGATTAATTGCATAGCCATAACACAAAGTTCCTTTCTTTCCATCTCTTCCCCAAAATGTGTATTACTGATTTCTAGTTTGGGGAACTTTTTTCCCAGTCTTCTTTTTGACTTTACCTGTTTTATCAAAGGCATTTTTGATAGATAGTATTGATTTCTTGAGGTACATGTTCATGAAGCCTCCCTGGATGCCTTCATGGACCTTCATGCAGCTCCACTAAGTGGATCAAGACACTGAACTCAGACCTTGTGTTCCTAGAAAGTAAAAATTACTCCAGAAGGTAAGTCACATCAGACTTTGCAAAATGGACAGCATATGCTCTCTAAGAGAATAGGTCTCCAAATATATTCTGTGGAAAGCTACAATATTACTTTTAATCCACTATTGCTTAAAATATTTTTGAGACCATTAGATTTTTGAGATCATCCCGAAATCATGGCAGTTCCTCAATCAAGGGTCGTGATAAAAACAACTGGTGGATTGACCTGACACTCCTTTTGATATGCCAGTAGAAGAGAAACCAAGTTGACTGGTTGCACTTTGCATGGATATTTCTTCTTCAACATGTAATTTCATACGAGAAGTGTGAACACAGTTCCCTAAATTTTCACAAATTAAATCTGGAATGCATTGTTAACTGGTTTTAATGAAATGCAATTCTAGAACTTTTTTTTTTTTTAATGTTCTATAAATTCACATCCTCACTTCTCACACTATTATTTTTTCTTTAGCTGTTAAGTGCAGGAATAAGATTAATTTTTACTGAAAATATCTTTTAGTTCTGTAAAAATAATTTCTTACACTGATATGATGTGAGGTCTTCATATGCTGCTCCACCTTCTTTTGTTTTTCTCCTTGAAGAACACATGGATTTTGTTTCTCTTTTTCTTGTAACTTAATGATAATGAACTTAATGCTAAGTACTTTTTGTCATTTTTCTCCTCATTAAATAGCATTGAAGATTAATTGCTTAGTAAAAACAAACACAGACAACTTAGCAGTACAAATAAGAATCACTTCATCTGTCGTATGAAAAAAACATATCAGAGTTTTGAACAAATAAATGCAAGCAGAAATAAAAACTAGCAAGCAATCATTTTCCTTTTTTAAAAAGTGGGATTTTAAACCTTTGGCAAAAAAATTCATCTGGCTGATATTTTTCTTTCTCAAAGAATATAGGTAAGCTGGGTGGCTCTTCCTCGGTGGCTTTCTTTTTATACTATTCCTTGGTCTGTAGAGAAACTGCAAGAGACATGAGGCTGCCTGATTCCTCAGAACTGCTTCAAAGTGCAATGCCTCCCATCCACAGGGGACCTGTGGTCACCCTTGCCACAGAGAACAGAGATCCAGAACTACAGCTAGTGATTTTCTTTAACCAGGCAAGAGCATAAATGTCTCTGATAGAATGCTTTTATCTCATCCAATCTTATTCAGACGAGAAAAATATTTTACAGCTAGTCCAGAGTATGCATCTCTTTGACAGCCCCTTAGCACTGTAACATTCTCTATTCAAAATCAATTTTATTAAAATTTTAGCCAAATGTGTGTACTTTATTGAAAAAACATAAAAATTTTATCTGTGTTGAAGAGTTGAAAAGCATGAGGGATAAAACATATACTCTGTAATTTCATCTCTACTTCTCTTACTCAAAATATCAACTCCTTTAAAAATCCATTATCTTTTTCTGGCCATCCACTGAATTAACTACTCTTCTCCTAATTCTGTTTTCCAACATCTCCCATTTGATTGTCCAAGTATTTTGAGGGATTCGAATAGTAGTTCACAACTTTGTGGATACTGGTAGCTAATTCAAGCAGGAGGTAAATCACTAATCCAGCATGGTTGGTTCACTAGGTGACATCCTTCTTGAGAAATGCAAGGTGTCCAAAAGGTAGGCTGTATGTCCAAATCAAACTTGCTTTGTTGCAACATCTTCCCCTCAAGCCTTCCCAGTGATTAAGTTTTCTTGGTCTGTTTTGCCAGGGAGAGCTGGATCAAACAAATCTAAACACATAAAATTATGTGCAAAAAATATTGCTGTCTTTCTTCATTTCCATGGTGTTCAGCAGAGACGAAAATTTGTACTTTCCTGGGGAAAAAAAAAGAGCTATTAGTGTGCAGAATAACTCTAATAGGAAGAAACTACTTAACTCCCATTTGCAAAATAAAAACACAGAACTGAAAAGATCTGTATGAATCCCGTCTCCAAAAAACTATGGAACAGGAAGACAGCTACTGAAGAAGCCCAAAAAGCATCTACTCTACTTGCAATGGCACAAGATGCTTCCACATCAGCTAGCTTAAGAATTTTAATAAGAGGTCAAGAGCCATAGCAATTAAGTGTCACAGGATTAGAACAGGACAGGTTAAGGGAGTTGTCAAGGACAGAGTTATCTGCAACAAGAAGGAATTTGTTGAAGAAAACTCAGAGATGGTGGGAGAAACCTGTTGTCTCTGATAGACTGACTTAAGGAAAGATTCTCTGTTGACTGCAATTCTGGCCAAAGGTGTTAATGCTGAATGTATAAGGAGTATACAACAGAAATACACCTGGTGGGTTTAATGTCAATAGAAACACAAAGACATTTTGTCCTGCAAGCCCAGGATTAGGAAAAAGGGGGAAAGATTAGGAGAGAGGCAAGAAGAGCCTTTAGTGCTACTGCAAAGACAAGCAGCAGAAACTGACACATAGATCAATATAATGCTTGAATTCTCTTTTAGAAATGTAAATAAAAGTCCCATTTTCTTACTCCTTCAGAGGCAGTAACATATGCAATATATAAGAACTTAATTTTCCCCCTGAGAATTTTCTATATAGTCTTTCCAAAATGTTTCAAACTCAGTTTTAAAACCCTGTAAGTTTTTCACATTCAGGACATTATTCCAGAACCCTGTTTTCTGATCCTGTTTCCAAATCACATGTATTTATTACGAAGATATGCATTTTTTTCTTGTGACAACGCTGCCCTTTGACTGAAACAAATCTCCTTTATGCTTTCGATGTGATAGGGGATTTTTTTCTTTTATTTTATCTAGGTTAAAGGGCTATATAGTATAAGCAGATGAAATTCAATTCCTTACCTTTCCTTCTGTTTTATCTCAGCGTCTCTGGCACTAACCAATCTGGCTGCAACATTCACTTTCACCTGTATGTTGCCAGTTGATTTTTATTATCAATCTGCCTGTTCATCTCAGAACAGATTTTGGGGCAACTTGGTCTATATTTGGTTAGAACATTTTTCTTGAAAGCAAGATAAATCTCGCCTGATTCTTTGCCAGCAACTTTTCCACTCATACCTGATTCTACTTTCCAGTGGTGTGTTCTGTGCTCTCTCCCTGTTCCCTCTCCTCTTCAGGGTCTGTTTTACCTCAGGTGTAAAACCTAATAAGTATCTAAAAGCACAGAACTGTGAGCCCAGTTATGATAAATACCAGATAATCATAAAAAGGTCTGCGCCTGATCCAGAGAGCACATGGAAGGCGTTCTCAGAGAAAGCAGCACAGCAAGAAATAATAGAAATAGACATTTTAGTAGGGCAAATTGCACTATGCATTTTTTCTACCTAAGTTAAATTGCAAGTTTAAAGTAGAGAAAACCAAAGGAAATGGCAGTAAGCAAAAAGTGTAGAAATGCTGGACTTCTCACCTCTGGTAGAAGTGGCTACAGGGTGCAACATTAGGCTGGTTTAGGTAACCACAGCACAACAAAATTAAGTTAAAATTAGATCTGATTGCCAAGACAGGATATCACCAACTATGCATATCTACCTCCTCCAGTTTTAATGGAGTGTCATTTTAATAGTAAGATTATAAGGGAAAGGCTTGTCTTTGAGGCACAGCTCCCTGGCCCTGTGTTTATCCTGGTACTCCCACCTGGAGGTGCAATGAGACCTGCACCATATTATTTTGAAGTTTAGGCAATGTTTACCCCTAAGAGACCAGCCTCCTGCGTATGTTGCTTAACAACTTAGAATGCATACATTTCTAGTACCAAGATTCCTATCTGTCAATGAAATTTTGAAATGTCATTAGGGAGGGACGTTTCCTTCCAACAACTTTTGTCCTGTTTTATTTTATTCTCTATATCGATTTCTCAAAATTTTGGAACAAAGAAATTCTAAATCAGTTCTAGAGCCAATTCCTTGAACAAGTCACAGAGAATAAATAACTACACAGCTCATTTTACTGATAATAGAACAACTGAAAATTGTTTGTGATCAGTTGCAAAGTGCTTTTGTAGGAAGCTACATCTGACTCAGAATTCAAAAAAGGATCCTGACGTTATCATCGATGGTTGTTTGAAATCATTAGCTGAATGTTTACTGACATTTAGACAACAAAGTAGATACTGTCATTTAGTGCCGGTGCAAAAGTATGATGCACCCAAATCTTAAGTAATTTCTGTAGTTTGGGTAGTCATATTTCACAAGGGCACAGTCAAGTTAGAAAGGGCATGGGAAAAGGCAACTAAAATGATGAAGAGAATGAAACATCTGTCTTTTGAGAAGACAAAAAACCTCTGGAGTACCCTTTCAGAAGAGAAGGCAGAGAGGAATGTGGTTGGGGTTTATTGTGTCATAAAGGCAGCAGGAAAGGTGAACAGAGAACTCTTCATCAACCCCACAGCACTGGAACTAAGGTAAGCTCAATGAAACTAGTAGGAGATGAGTTTAAACAAAGATAAAAGGAAATACTTGATTACACAGCAGACACTGGACTTCTGGAATTCCCTACCAAAGAAGCTCATAAAGGCACAGGTTATCAGTGGGTTCAAAAAGGGTTTAGACAAAGTCATAAATAACTGGTCCTTAAACAGGACAGGCAGAAATGAACCCTGTAACATTCCTAATATTCCCGCATGCTGCAGAAACACACAGGTAAAAGGAGAAAATGGCCAGACACACATGGTCTTCCTGAGTAGCATCTGCTATTGCCTCTCTCAGAGCATATTAGGCAAACTAGAACTTTCAGTCTATTGCAGTACAAAATGTCTAATAGTCTTAAGAAAAAAACATCATTTGTGCCCTCTTCTGGATGCACTTGCTAGATGTTAATAAGTACAATTTCCCTTCCTAAAATTAAAGAAAATCTTTGTGTGTAAGATACCATAAATTGATTGGTCTACTTTTTAGAGATATTGACTGAAACTGAGTGAATCTATAATATATTATACTATATATGTAAATGAGCTATACTTGATTGCTGTATCCTATAAGCATTAGATACTAAACTGCTTGAGATATATTCATAGAAGAATGGATAAAGAAAGGATAAAAGCCCAAACAAAACCCAGTTTTGGTCCTAGGGCAGAACTGTAGAAATGATGGACATGTCAGTTGCAACAATCTGAGAGGTAGATACATATAAAATTAATTATTACTAGATTATCTGTGCCTCATCCTGGAATAGCAGTCCAATCACATATCTGATGAGCAGGCTGATAAAGCATCAAACACACAAAATTGACGCAGATTAGTGGCACAGGGACAAAAATGTGCAGTGTGAACGTGGATTGTTTGCAAAAATAAAAGAAGTCCCCAGTAATTCTACAGATAAGTGGGCTCACAGGATCTTAAACCAACAGTTTATTTCATGCATGGCATGGTTCTGAGATGACATCTGTTTGCAGAGGGCAAATACAGATGTCATGCAGACATATGCTCATGCTGTAAAAGTCTGTCTTGCTCTCTTGAGGAATCAAAAGGCAGAAGGCAGAATTCACACAGCTTTCCAACCAATCCAGCTACTTGGATGGATGAGAGACTGTGTCACGTACACACAGCAGATAATAGCAGGACCCTCACTACCTCTCACTGTTTAGATTTGGTCATATTTCATCATTTACAGAGAGATTTTAGGAACAGTATATATACAGCTCAAAAATTACCCAGCAATTATTTATTGGTTAACAAAAAACATGAATATCTGGGACTACCATACAACACTGTGGCTTACCATTTTCTTTCAATTCCCTAATCTTTTTCTTGCTATTTTCTGTTGTTCACTTACTAGCACTTACCACGTCAATAATTACGTTTTGCCTGTCTTATTACTTTTCTCATCTTACATGGCTATTGCTCAGGTCTTGCAGCTCAAAAATAATCTTCTCAGAGCTCTACGTCACCAATGATGCACCAAACTGCACTCAAGCCTGAATCTGAATCCTTGGGCTGAGTTACATCTCCTGTCTGTGCCATTCTTCGAGTAAGTTGTCTCTGAACTCCTCTTTCTTTTTCCAAGGCTATGCTGTCCCCTGTTCCTTTGTACAGTTTTTTAAACCTGTATTTGCCTTTTCTGCTTGTACAGAGCAGTGTAGCATGATTTAATTACTGTGTATGAAATCCATTTGTCATGCTGATGTAAAAGGTTATTTAAAATGGTGCACACCTTTGCTTGCAAATCTGACATCAAATGAATTGTAAAAATAATTAAGTAATTAATTCTCCCAGCTGACAAGTCTGTGTCTAGATAGAGCATAAATGAAATACCAAACAGAAAAATAGGAAATCCATCCTGCATATTGTGATATGACAGCTGGTGTCTGAAGTTTGGTTACAAATTTAGGCTCTAAATGTCTTATTTATCACAGAAATATTTACCTAGTACCCTGTGGATAAAGGGATCAGTTGCTCAGTGGCAGGCTGTGTTAATGCAAAAATCAACCATAATCTCTAAGAACAGCATCATGGTAATAAGCAATAAGCAAAGGTCCTTCTAGTGTTGTTTCTGCATCGTGCTGTTCATAAATGGTCAGGTGCTCAGAATGCAAAACTTCAAATCATAGCTTCAGGCAAGACATCCTACATCACAACATGTTGAGGACACAGTAACTGAAAAAAAAAACATTAGTTAAGATTCAGTGGGCAGTCAAGGATTAAATATTTTCTCAATTATCACTGAGTCTTGCCACTCAAATATTTTAGAATGCCAACGTGGTCAAAATTCTGTGAAGAAAAACCAAGAGCATAGCATATGGCATGCTTTGGTTGTGTAGCATTCATTTTATTACAAAGGCCTAAAATTTGTTGATTATAGTGCTCCTGTGACACTTGTGTAGTTGTTACAAGCCAATTCAACAACAGCTTTTTAGCACCAGTTTGTGTAACTTATGAATACATGAATACATGCACCGTGCTATCAGGAATTTAAATTCACACTTAAAAATAACACCAACATAAACAAGCACATGAAGCAAGGAGGAATAATTCTAAAGTCAGAAAACTGAGAAGATGAATATGAAATTGTCACAGGCTGAGTGCAAGAGATTGTCCTAGTGAGTTACCCATTCTTGTGATCAGAATTTTCATTACACTTTACAAAGAAGTTGCTTAAGAAATCTGCACCTGGGACTTTCTTTCTTTCTTTCTTTCTTGTTTTATGCACAATGTAGTATTTCTGCATACCATACAATCAAGTGCAGGAAGCTACTTCCTCTTAGAGGTATTAAAATGCATGTCTTTTTCCCTCTGGTCATCATTATTAAAAAGACTGATGCATTGCAAATTCATATCAACAGAGGAAGGTGGCCCAAAAATTTACATTTAATTCAGAAATGGTAAAGGGCGACTCCTAATAAAGGAGCAGTTCTAAAAGAAAAACACACACACAATTTTAAAATTCTTTTTTAAGAAAAATGGCAAAAAAGGCAATTTACTTATGGACAGTCCTTTTGTTTGTTTTCTAGGTAGCATTGTGACTGAAGGCCTCAGGCAAGATTGCATTTTCATTTTCAGCTCAAAAACTCAAGAATTCTCCGAGACTTCTACAGCATCTTCTGAAGCTTACAAAGTCTGAACGGTTACAGACTGCCTTGGATTGTTAAATTGTCTTCAATTTTATGACATTTTAGTAACATATCACAGCTGCAGAGGCTTTGGTCAGCTCAAAGAAATACTTCTTCCAGAAAAATACCTAACATACAACACCCTTGGAAGGAGATGTAATAACTAGATGATACCAGACCATCCCTTTCCTTTTGTATAAAAGAATCTCTTACCAGATAACATCTCTTCATATTTAATTCCTAATAACAAACAATCATAAAAATTAGGAAATGTTTTTATTCTTAAATAGCAAGGCATTTTAAAACAAGTTGTAATCACTCATTACATATTGCTTAACAGTTTAAATAGCAGTGATTTGAAAGAACATTTCCATGGTTGTTCCTTCAAAAATGAAAGTCTATTTTCTGACCTGCTGTCATTTAAAATAAGTATGAAAATACGTATGTCACTATAAACCTGCACTAATATGAATTTGGAAATTCCCAGTCAAAATTATTTTAAAGGCACTCTGCTAAAAAAACCAAAGGGATGTCCTGAAGAAGTTTGTCATGCAGCAGGTTACAGCCCAGGGCCCTGGAGGCTCTTTCTTTCTTTTTAACTACTGAATACCAAGTTCAAAGCTGCACACCTCTCCTGCAAGTGCTTTCTCAAAATAAATTAAGTCAAAAGTATCCTGAAAAGGGGGCCAGGACAGCTAACAAGGAGTACAACTAAGAATTTTATTAATAAATAGTAGGTTTTACTGTGCTAAGGCACAGGTATGAAGAAGTATTAGGTGAAAAAAAAGGAACTGAGAGGCAATAAAAGAACATGGCTAAGGCTTTGACAGGTAAAAGTAGCTGAGGTAAATGAATCCTACTGGGAACAGTTAAGCAGCAGAAACTATGATCATTTGTTTGCAGTCACTGTGGTAACACCCAGAATTATTCCACTATCAGAAAAGACCTTTGAAAGTCATGGGCAAAACCCCTCCTGCCTGCAGACTCACAAGCTACCAGTGCTCTAGTACAGACAGCCCTAATCCCATTGACAACAGCAAGGGAGCTGAGTGAAGTGCACAGTGAAAAATCACTTTCTAGGATTTTTCTTTAAGAGCCGAAAGTGAAGCGCCCTTATGCATAAAACTGCTTTGAAAGGGAAAAAAAATCATGAACTGCTATGCTATTTATCTGATGTCAGCTTTATATCTCTTCTTATTCTGGTCTTAGCACTACAAGACTTGTTGCAAAATCTATTGAAATGCTGCAAGGGTGTTGTTTCCAGAATAGTCTGCTCATGTCTGATTTATTTTCAGTTTAAAAATCAGTTTGCTGGTCTAATCTCTCATCACTTACATAGGAATCCCTGAAGATAAGCAGGGTGTCACTTGCAGGCTTTTATATCAGCTATTGCACTTCCCTGATTCATAAAGGTGTCTCTCGCTTCATCTGATACCATAGATTCAAATGATACCTCGCCCAGAGCATCCCATAGTACTTGCACACGGTGTGAAAGATCCTGCTTTGTGTCTCAGACCTTTCCTGTACTTTCAAGTCCCTTATTTATGCATTTGAAGCTGTTGTGTCCCCAGGTGCCATGGCCCCTCATTTTCCCCAGAAATCCTCCCATTCCCATAACTTTATCAGAGCCCCCTCGTACCCTGAAGCTGAGCCTCAGAAGGGAGGGAAAGGCCAAGAGGCCAGGATGGAGACGTTCCCCCTTCAAGGCTTGTAACATCCTGTGTTGAGGGAGTTCCTGCTCAGATCCTTCCATCCTCCATTCTGGCCGCTTCCACAGTCTCCAAAGTTCAAGGGAACAGCACTGGGGATCCTGATGAGCCCTCCCTGCCCAGCCAGTCTCCCTCGTGGTGGCCTGCTTTCAGAATATATATAATTCACATTTATCAGGAGACCTACAATAGCATACATGGCTTATTCTTTTTTTCTTTCCTCAGTCTTGGTTACTACAGTTGGTCATGGCTAAAGAGACTGAGATAATACTCCTTTTGGTTTGTTCCTTTATGTCACTTTTTTCTTACGAGAATTACTGTAGGTATATATTTATATGTGAGTTTCTTAAAAATATTTTAATCTAAAATACTTCTTACTTAGCATAATCTCATACAATGAGAATATTTCCCTGGCATTTTAACTGTGAGATGACCAGCTATGGAGTGACAGAGCCTGTGTCTCATGCTGGGCAAACCAGCACTGAAGTAGAAGTCACCAAGGATGTCTCCATGGTGAGTGATAGACCATCTGCTGTTTCTTCCACCCCCACAAAGCTCCTCACCTGTCAAAACCATAAAATGTTATAATAGTAATTTTATACCAGTTGAGTTTCAAGGTAACAAAAGCTTCTGATGGACCTGTCTTGAAGAGTAACTTGTATGAAAGGAGAGTGGAAACACCATGTAAAGACAGGACACCCAAAACTGCCTGATCTGAGAGAAGGTTACCCCAAAACAGGGAATTAATAATGACAATGTTTGCTTACAATAGGGATTCATTGGATTAAGTGGCAACCAGGGGATTACCAACAGGCTTTTGAGAAAAGAGTCAGCTTGAGAAGCATAAAAAATTGTGACTGTGGGGTGATGTGGGGGTGGAAGGCACTCAGCACATCAGTTTGATCCCTCGCTCAGATGCTGCCAGGAGTAACCCTGCTGCCATCACGTCCTGTATCCTCCCAGGATGGGGTGCCAGAGCAGGAGAACCCACAGGAGCCCATGGAGTTTGTTCTCACCAGCACATGAACTAGCAGGCAGAAGAGACCTGCACTGGTACACATAAAGACACAGGAACCCCCTCTCCAGCAGGAAAATATGCATGGCCACAAGAGAGGGCTGCACTTGTCACCCCCTGTCCTGTATGAGGGGGGTGTGCACACCTAAGTATGCTCCTGTGGGACTAAAAATGATGGAGATTAGGGAGTTTTGCAATTTATAGGTGTGTTTTAACATCCTGCAAGTGTTTTGCACTCTGGTTTATCTGTCAGCCTGTTGATATTGATCCAGAAGGTGAAGTTCACAGAGTGTCAGCTAATTAAGTGTCATTAATAAATCAGTAAACCACTTAGATCCTGATCTGAGTTAAACCACTTAAGTGAAACAAGTCTTGCCTGCCACAGTCCCTGGTGTTAAAAAAGTCATATGCTATTAAAAACACAATGAGCAATTAGCTTAAGTACCCCTGAATTGCACTCAAGTTACAATAGGTCTTTAAATCGGATGATTGACTATTTCATTTCCCAGCAGAAATGTAGTTAGAAGTTAACATGCTTCTTCTTGACGTTTTAATTATCTCAAAGACAGTTGCTGGCTACAGTCCTGTGCATTCCTGTGCCATTCCTCTCTTTATGCTGTCACCCTAATACGACCTTACATTACTGAAAGGAAATTTCTTATTTCCAAATTATGTTTCAGTAGATAGTCTCTTTTCACATGCATTGGTGTAATTTGCAGCCCAGATGTTGAACCTGAGAAAATACCTCCCAGATGAACATGATACATCTCTAATTTCTCATAGTTGTCGTGCTATAACTAAAGAAATTAAAAATAACTGGAGAGCTAAGAGAGTGCAGAAAGAGAAGAATTAAATAAAAGTATCCTGTTCAACAAAAGCATTGAAAAGTAAAATGTAGCTGAAGCTTCCGGATCCTCAAATATGAGCTGAAAAGCAAGAGGCTTCAACAATTACTTCCAGAGAAAAAACACATCCCCTAGAATTTTATTGAAAACATTAATCATGAAACATGGCAAATAAATTTAAAATATATAATTCAAGTGTCTCATAAAAGAAATACACATATAATTGCTATGAATTTAACAGAAATAAAATAATAAAGCTACTGGTCACCTACAGTTATCAACCTAAAAGGAAGCTCAAGCAAGGGGCCAGCCCACCAAGGATTACCTTGCATCTGCAGATGAGGGCCTCAACAGGAATAAGCTCAGTTTCAGAGGAAGATCCCTGTATGGAAGATTTTCTTTCTATTATGGAAGGACTAACATTAAACTGCTTTACTGCAGATAGGCAAGGGCACATCTCTAATTTACCACCCTGTTTCTTGGCAGGTTAGATCCATTACATTAATTTTGTTACCCTGCAGTTACTTAAACCAGCAGGATCTTGTTTTGTGGTGAGTGGTGGCTGTTGAGGTGAAAATGAATGGTTTCTCAAAACACTTGCCTATGGCTATATCCTCTGAATTGTCTTTCTTTGACAACATTTTTCAGCCTGAAAGCATAAAAAGTCCTGCATTCTTCATGCAAAGTTGCTACTTACTCTTTAGATTAGAAACAATCTTTTCAGTAGATGTTAGATGTAGATGTTTTTAAATATAATGGGTTTATGATTAGGGCTCTCATACAATGCCAAAAAATCCACAAATCCACAAGTAGAAGTTAATAACCAACAAGAGAAACATTATCATTTTTCAGAGCTATATTGGAAAACAGAGCTCCAATAAAGCACTATAAAACTTACTTATAGGAATACATATAAAAGCCCAATTACATGATCAATATGTTTTACAATGAAGAATAAAAGCTATACATCTTCAAACTAATTTTTAAGATGTCCCTGATGCATTCACAGTCTTATGTGGCCTTCTTCGGCTTAAACTACATCAGTAGCACTTCCAAAGATGCAAATGAATAGTGGCCATTTGTAAAATAAATGATCTGACCCATTATCTAGCTAGTGCTATGGAACTGAATATGATTTAACGGTACTACTATCATTAAAAAAAAAAAAAAATAGAAAAGTTAAACCCAAGACTATACTGGGCAGGAACAGAAGTATTAGGCTAACAGTGTCTGATAACTGGCAAGACCAAATAGGTACTGCTCCAATTAATTACAGTTCCCACATGATTCAAAGGTGCTTTGACAGCAACAGACACCATCAACTGTTCATTTGGGCTGTGAAGACATATGGAACCAGGGACAATCAAATCCACAGTACAAGCATTTAAAAAGCTATCTGTTACCTTTGTAGTCTCTCTGGCTTTTACCTCCAAGTGTGAGCCAGAAGATTCTTTATCTAGGAATTAAAGATGCCGGCAACAACCAGTGGGAATCCCCAGTGTTGCATCAAACCAGTTATCTATTCTGTGGCAATTTCTCCACTCTGATAAAATACCAAATATGCTTATTTGACCTGGTTTGTGCAGAAAAAGAAATAAAAAAGACATCACTAAAACAAACAAACACCACAAAACCAAACCCACAAAAATGCATACACATTAAAAAAACAAAACAAAACAGAACAAAAGCAAACAAGCCAACAAGAAACCCAGAGCCTTTCACTATATAGGAGCAATTAAAATTCATATTCTGTCCTAGAAGCACACAATGTGTAGCTGCAGCTGAAGTACCTTTTATTATTGTTTTCCAATAGATTTTCTCTTAAACACTTCTGTTTTGCTCTATGAAAGTGAAGTAATTACTGTTTAACTGTATTATTGTTTCACTGTAATTGCAAATACTGAACAACCCATCACAGCTAAGGCAACCACAATGATTACAAGAACCTTCAGCTCCCACAGATTTGGCTAATGACAACAGCTGAGTACAGCTACAACATAATTAGAGGATTCTGCCCATTACTAGAAGGCTGAGACTTCAGGTGTCTTTAAGAAGGCAATTAGAAGATCATAAATGCACTGTATAGTAAGAAACAGACTTAAATAACCTGTCTGGATACCATGTTTTCTCTGTGTCTTTTTAAACATTTGTTTGACTCATCCACCATTTAAAAATAATACCCAGTCTATCTGGGATGGCTTCATGATCAAGCTGGGATTTCCTTCATGAGGAAATGGCCTCAAGTTGCACCAAGAGAGATCTAGGTTGTATGTTGGGAAAAAATTTTTCATGGAAAGTGTTGCCAAACATTGGAACAGGCTTCCCAGAGAAGTGGTTGAGTCACCATGCCTGGAGGTATTTCAAAGGCTTGTAGATGTGGCACATAGGACATGGTTTAGTGACAGTGTTAGGTTAATAGCTGGGCTCAGTGATCTTTTCCGACCTAAATGATTCTATGTACTTTGAAATAAAAACAAAAGCTGAACAAAAATTAGAAGCACAAAGTTTTCAGGAGGATCATAGTTTAATTCCCACTGAGATAATACTGCCACGTAAAATTACTTTCTCATGCGCCAGATCAGTCATACCTAAGCATCAAAGGTCTCTCACAGATGGTCACAAAATCATATGTCAAACAACCCGACCTTGTGATTTGCATTTGCTTAGTGGTACTGTGAGACCTCTAATTCTGCAAGTGATGAATTTGAGTATTTGGTTATTTGTACATTGGCCAATACCTTTGGAGAGGATTGGAGTGTTCCTGAAGCTTAATTCAATTGTATGTCCTTCCGTGTACTGGTGAAGTGACATCTGCAACTGGTGAAGTGACATGTCCTCCATCTTCTCCTCTTTATTAGAGACTATTTTTAAACCAAAAGAAAAAACCCTCACTTAGCTTGCCATAATTTTCCATACAAATTCCACAGATGTCACCATTTGCCACCTTCTGGTCCACAGTTCACTGGAATAATACCCCTTCAAGCCATCCTTTCTCTTATAAGTGTGAAGCTAAAGACCGAAAAGGTACAGAGCACCAGGAAGAAAAAATTCAAGTACAAAGACCATTACAACTGGCATTTTGATCAACCAGAACCAGGGCACAAGTTGCAGAAAGTTGTCCAGATGCTTCAGCTGAATCAATTCCTTCAATATATGAATTACAGAGATTCTCACGTAGGGAATTCAGGTTTACCTATCCCTTCCTGCTAAGAGAGAATGCAATGCATTGACTTAAACACACTCAGATATTTCTCTCAGCTTATCCACCACATAAAGGTGATAGATTTACTTGTCTTTAGAAACATGTAATCTGGAAAATTTTATTGTTGAAATACTGTTCCTAATTTCTTAATTTTATCATCTGCTTATAAAGGGAGATGTTAATAAAATATTTGATTTTTTAATTATATTCAGATACATATCTAATCCAATAATTTCCTTCAGGGAAACAGCAGATCCTTTTTTCTGAGAGTTCATACATAAACATATAAAAAGCTTCATCTTGTCTTAGAAATACTTGCCTTATTTGTCCAGCACTATTCTTACATGGTAAGGGAGATGTGAATGTAAGTGTGGAACTCAGAATTACTTGAGCAAGTAAGAGTTCCTGTGAGAATATATTCCATTTTATAAACATTGCATGTATTTGCTTTTTGTCTTATTTTCAATAGCTAAGGATGTTATTCCTAGAATCCTTCATATTATCAGTTTTTGGTCAGTACCTGTTGTGGAAGCTAGCTTTGAAAAGGGATTTAAAAAGGAAATAATGAAAAGCTTTAAAGCCAGTTGGAAGGCAAGGTCACCTTTTGAGAAGAACAGATAAAAGCAGCAAAACCAGAATCACTGCAAAGGGGATATCTTCACTATTACCTAAGATACAAAAAAAAACCCCTAAAAACAAGATAGGTCCAAGAAGGGCTTTGAAGCTGAGCCCCATGACTGCATGTGAGAGCAAGGAGCAAGAAATAGAAAGAGGTGGGGGAGTAGAGAAGGGGAATTTCAGAACAGGATGTACCAGAGGAAAGCAAGGGTGGGCAGGGAAGGACAGGTGGCCTGGGGAACAGGCTACAGGTTGCTTTGGTGTCATCCACATGGATCA
Organism: Donacobius atricapilla; assembly: GCA_013397315.1. NCBI lineage: Eukaryota > Metazoa > Chordata > Aves > Passeriformes > Mimidae > Donacobius > Donacobius atricapilla. The sequence goes on from WBMY01011116.1 coordinate 570,992, forward strand.
GGTAAATCATGTCTGGTTCTAGTGGAAGGACATACCGACACTGTACCAACAGAGTGTGAAGCAGTCCATTATCTTCCTATAAAACAGGCTCCTTGTCAATAGCAAGCTTTTAATAACTGACTTTTAATAAATGACTTTTTAACTTGGTAGACTCTCATCAGTGGAAACTTTTTAAGGATGGCTTATTTTACTTTAATTTAAACATGCTATTTGCCAGTGCAACCAAAAGTGAAACAAGTCTTGTCACAAGCATCTTTCTGCTAGTTTAAGTGTCACATTTTAAAGTAATTTGTGCTAGCAATCAAAACCCAAGTGCATAGCCCTGCCTAGGTCAGACCTATCAATGCAGTCATGGCCCAAAGGGAGTATCTCTAGTAGGGTATAGTACAACAAGAAAAGAGAGTAATGGGGAAAACCAGAGGCATAGCCCAGAAGAGGTACATTGGATACGCCAGGGTTTGTCATCTTGGAAGAGATTATAAGGAATATGACTGACATCTATAAAATCCACCAGCACAGTAGCTGAGTATGGATCAATTGCTCACTTATTCTTCTTATAAGGGAAGCATCATTTGAAGTTGGGAGAAGCCATGTCCAAAATGGAAAAGGTTCTTATGCAACAGCTGTGGGGTAAACTGGACAAGTATCTTGAGAAGAAATCCACTGTCTTACTGAACAGGCAGAAAACATGCCATCCCCAGCAGGTGGCTGGGGAATGGGAGAGTATCAGGAGATATTCCCACATAGGTTTAGCCCTACCTGATGGTGGTTGCTCCTGCAGGCTGCAGGATGTTGGGCTGCAATATTATAAAAGAAGAGGCATCTTGTTTTTATACAGTAGTTCATTCTCTGCATTTCACTAAATATGTAGCAGTGTTTCCTTAAGGAGTATCATAATTCTCAAAATATTTTGCAATTTACAATTCAACTTTTATGCACAGCATTTGGCTTTTTCTACACAATTTATGTTGAAAGGTTTTTGTTTTACTCCATCTTCACTTTTGAAATACGAAGGTGATATATCATCGTAATTGCAGACACAGTTATACCCACATGAATGCTAGAACTGGTGCAATATTTCCCTGTGTTTCTATAGTATTTAATTACTGTAGTGATAGACATATTCAAGCCCTGACTAATGTTGGTATTTAATATATTTGTTTATATCAGATGCAAGATGGTGGGTGATTCAGGATACAATTAAGATTTCTTTTCTGTAAATGGATGGAATTTGTTTTAGTTGTGCTACCGTCGCCTAAACCTTCTTCTGCCTCCAAACTCCTCTTTGCATATCTTCTATATGAAATGACTTATAAATCCTGAGGACATCTTGCACCCTCATGAGGCTGTACAGCCTTGTTACCTAAAATACACTGATGCAAATGGAATGAGACAGGACAGCAGACAAACTGCACAGCTTATCATGTATTGAATGAAGGTAACATAAAGCCCAGTATCCCAGCTTGTCAAAAACAAACACATTCTAGAGGGTCTGTTGTGGTTTAGGAACAGTATTTTCCATTTTAGCACTACTGCAAAAAATTAACCCTGTCCTGGTTGAAACCAGGACAGGGCTTAAAAGTAGGGCAGATATGAAGGCTACATGTCTTTCTTATACTCTTTAACTGTCCATTAGGCAAGCTAGCAGGTAAGAAGAGATCCTGAAGGCTGTAATTTTTGTCTGAGAAAGCCTGTCCCAGTGATATCAAGGCAGTCTTTGTAAGGGTCTTTAGAGATATGAATGTCATGCATCTTATAAATTCTAAATAATCTAAGTAGAACTAAACAGTCCATCAGCCCGTGTTTCACACAGGATATCTCTCAAACCTAGGGCACCATCATACAAATTCTCTACAGGAGATAAAACAATAGAATCTGATTCTACAGGGCAGGATCCAGTGGTGTGCTCATCACTGCACCTTCCCTTGTCTCCAACCAACATCTTATTCTTAACACCCTCCAACTCTCTCAAGTCATCAGGTCTCTCAATGGCGTTTTCTCAGGTTATATCTTGAGCTATTGCCTGAAGCAAGATCCCATAGTAGAGAAATCTGTGAGCAAAACATGGTTATCTGTATCACTGTACCCTATCACACATGGCTGCTTCCGCAATGGTTTCCTCCCTCCCTACCCAACCTCTGCCTCCAGAGCCTCCTTCTGACCTTCCTGCCTCACCATGCCTCCTCCTAAGCCCCTTTTCGCACGAGGCTTTGTCTTCATTCTGACTCCCTTGGCTCATCCTGTCCCCACTCTCTTCACTGTTTTAAGCTCCCCTGCTAATTCTTTACTGTGAGAGTGGTGAGGCACTGTGGTTTCCCAGAGCTGGGGAAGCCCCCACCCGGGAAGTGCTCCAGGCCAGGCTGGATGAAGTTTTGAACAACCTGGTTTACTGGAAAGTGTCCCTGCCCGTGGCAGAAGGGGTGGTACAAGGTGATTTTAAGGTCCTCTCCAACCCAAACCATCCTGCGATTCTACGACTCTGCTCCAGTCACTACTCCAAAAACGCCTCGCTCACTTCTGTTTCCCACTCCCGGTTCTACCAGATTTCGGCTGCTGCTTCTTTTACGGCAGACTTTTGTTGCCACGCCCTTTCCCTCGCTCCTTTTTGCCCACCCTGAGCCCCATGTGCAGGCTCGCACTCCTGAAAGCGCGGGCACCGCATCCCCCCGCGGGCCGCCCTCNTGAGAGGAGCCCCCAGACGCCGCTGCCGGAGGCCGAGCCCTCCCGGAGCCCCGGCTCGGCGCGCCCTCCCTCCCCCTTCGCGCTCCCCATCCGCAGGGAAGCAGCCGGTTCCTCAACGAGAGGAGCGCCAGAAAATTTAATTCCGGAATGTACTGCGGAGCTGCAGCGTTTTCTGAACGTCGCTCCTATGGGCTTTCCCGTCAGGCTTTAATTGAAATGTTGCCTTTTCCGGATGTTGTTTCTTTTCATTTGTTTCGCGTGTCTGGAGTCACAGGGCAGCCCGCGTGGGAAGGGACCGGGAAAGGTCACTTGGTCCAGCCTTTCATGGGAGCGGAGCCTAGAATAGCCTAGTATCCCATCCAATATCATCTTGAAACGTCCAGTGGTGGGGATTTTATTGCATCCCTGGGGAAGTCTTCTCCACTGAATAATTGCTTTTACTGTAAAAAAAAAAAAAANACTCTGCTCCAGTCACTACTCCAAAAACGCCTCGCTCACTTCTGTTTCCCACTCCCGGTTCTACCAGATTTCGGCTGCTGCTTCTTTTACGGCAGACTTTTGTTGCCACGCCCTTTCCCTCGCTCCTTTTTGCCCACTCTGAGCCCCATGTGCAGGCTCGCACTCCTGAAAGCGCGGGCACCGCATCCCCCCGCGGGCCGCCCTCCCGGCCGCAGCGGGGCGGGCGCGGGCGGCGGTTCCGCCGGAAGGCGGCGGGGCNCGGTTCCTCAACGAGAGGAGCGCCAGAAAATTTAATTCCGGAATGTACTGCGGAGCTGCAGCGTTTTCTGAACGTCGCTCCTATGGGCTTTCCCGTCAGGCTTTAATTGAAATGTTGCCTTTTCCGGATGTTGTTTCTTTTCATTTGTTTCGCGTGTCTGGAGTCACAGGGCAGCCCGCGTGGGAAGGGACCGGGAAAGGTCACTTGGTCCAGCCTTTCATGGGAGCGGAGCCTAGAATAGCCTAGTATCCCATCCAATATCATCTTGAAACGTCCAGTGGTGGGGATTTTATTGCATCCCTGGGGAAGTCTTCTCCACTGAATAATTGCTTTTACTGTAAAAAAAAAAAAAGAAGTTTCAGTGGTGACCTTCTTCATCTGTGTCTGTATTTATTTTTACAGAGATCGAAAATTATATAAACTGGGATTAAAAGGATTTTATGTCAAAGATGACAATGACAGTACAGGTAAGGTAATACAATGTAGTATGCAATATGACATACAGTCTTAAAGTGAGTTATGTGTGGTTATTTAAGTTATTCCTATTTCTGTGTCTTTTTGTCGTTTTTCAGTACTTTTGCTTTGGGGACAGAAGTGAATAATAACTTAGAACTTACATAGCTTTCAGTTTACCACAATCTTGATGTGGAATTTTGTGTCAAACCAAGTGCAGTGCTTATTCCTGTCCAGATAAACTTTACCACCTCACAAAATATTCACCTGGTGCATGGAACAGATTATATTACGTGTCCCTGACCTTAAATCATAATTTCGATTTAATTCAAATTTGATTGCATAATGGAGGATCTGTGGATCCTAGATGTTTGTCTCTTGCTGTCTCGACACCAGCCTCAACTCCAGGACATTAGCTCTTGCTAGTTAATCTGCTGAGCCAGAAGTAGAGAAGAAGCGCTAGCACTGATAGGGAAAGTTATGATTCACATATATTCAATGAATCATATAAGGAGGACCAGAAAAGTAAGTTTTTCACTCGGCATGCTTGTAATCTAGGAATTATCATGGTGTGTACTGTAACAAATTCAACACCACTCCCTTACTCCATCTTCTGAATTCCTCATGTGTGCCTACCTGAACATAATTCTTTTGATATATCTTTTTATCATTGCTGTGTTGGTAGATCCAGCAGCATAATAGCTTGATTTGAAATGAAGTCTGAGCAGAGAGAGAAGTTGATAGTTAACAGCACAAATTAGATTGAGGCAATGTGAGAGAAGTGAAAGAAGGAGACTGTAAACTGTGTTTTTGTACATGTATGAGTGATTTGTGGTGAGAATAATGAGATAAAAATAGAAAGGTCTCATATTATGTGATAATTTGGCAGTAAATATATCCTGAACAACCAAACCAAAAACCTTGATTTTTTCTGTATTATCAACTGAGCCAAGAGCTTTTGATTTCATCATTTCCATCCATATACAGCTCCTAATTTTTCAGTAATATTTGTAATTTTATATATATGTTTTTGCTTAACAATCTGATAGAAGTGCAAGTTTGCTGGGGAAGGCAGGGTCAGGCAAAGAGAAAGTTATGAGGCTGTGTGTGTACTGCTCAGCAGCAGCCAAAATATCAGTGCGCTATACACACTGTTTCAGCCACAAATCCCAAACACAATGCCATAGAGGCTGCTGTGGAGTTAACTCCTTTCCAGACAGACTTAGTCTAGTTCTTTGGCTGTTGAAGTTACATTTTGATTCCTACTGATAGTTACGCAGAAATTGAGCTGTTTATGCGGAAGATTTTTGAATGAGAAAGAAAGCATAAGAGGCAGTTCTGCTGTCTTTTGCATGCCATGCTGTGGCATTGAGGTGTCAGAATCAGATTATATTAATGAATACAACCTGTTAACAGCGGAAGACCAAGCGTCTGAGGAGGAGATCCGTTGTCCCAATGTGAAATTTAAGGGGGATACTAATCATGCCCTGGACTTGGAAGAAGTTGAATTAGACTCGGAAGCTGAGCTTATGAAGAGCATGGGATTGCCTCTTCAGTTTGGTGGGCAGTCAGCCCACAGGGACTTTGTGGTAAATCCTTTTTTTTGCTTTATTTGTTCTGTTTGTGTTGTGTTTCCAGACTTAGAGATGTGCCTCCTCTCACTTATTTCTGAGATGGCAGTTTGTGGAAATGTATCTGAGCTGCCTTTAATCTGCCTACATTGCATCCTGGTAACAGCGCATAGCACCTTGGTCTGTCCAGTTTGTAAAACCCCGCTGCCAGCTGGACTAAACAGGGTCAAGGCTGTGCTTTATGCTTCTGTATCTATACTGATCTCGTGACTAGAGAAACCTGGTTTAAAACAGCTGTGGTAAAGCTGATGCTGCACGAGGACAACTAGTACACTCCAGTCTGAGCATGCATTTTCACACTGTCTGCTTTAACCATTTAGCTCTTGATAGTAATATGAACGGCTAGTTTTTCAAATCCCCCTTGCAGCTGATAAAACTAGGCTGTTCCAAAAGGCAGGAGTGACGCTTTGGTGCTCTGCTTCCCATAGAGAGCATCTGGGTTTTAGAAGGGGCCTGAAGTTTTCACAGATGTGAAGAGGACAGTGCAATATTCACAGTATCCACTTTATGGAATAGAGACCTCCCTGACAGTGAGACAGTACTTTTGTGCAGAGCACTGCATGATTCCAACCTGATTAATTTGTAATAAATAGGAGAAACTTGTATGTGATTTTAATTGATCACTTGTAAATAGACTATACACGGATCCAACTTCCAGTCCACAGTATATGTAAAGCTTTTATTGCTATGTAGTAATATGCAAATAAGTTGAATGGGAAAATAATACATTTTCTTATTGGATTACTACTAAGCATTGTGCTTTAGTCTGTGTGTACTAATATAACTGATGTGTATGAAGGATCAATGCCAGTTCTTCAGTTTTAACTTCTTCATAGTCCACCTGTATTGGTTTTGGACAGGTGTCTGTCAGGGAAAGATAGAGCTTCCCTTGAAATGGAGAATTTAAACCCCCTTCCCTCCAAATTATTATAATTTTGCAATTAAGGGCTTTTCAGGCAAAGATTTGGGAATAGGAATAGCAGTTCTTTACTAGGAATATTAAAAAAAAAAAAAAGAAATACAACTCTAGTAATACAGAAAAACAAGCAAGCAAACAAACAAAATGTCCTAGAAAAATCCTGACAGAGTCAGGGATACGACCTGTTAGTTAGGGTGTTGGAAGCAGTCCAGATAAATCCTCCTGCAGTAACAGATGTGGTTCTGTGGAGTAGAGACGATCCTGAAGAAAGTCCAGTGGTGGTGAGATGGGTCTGGTCTTCCTCTGACAGTTCAGTGGAGAAGCAGGCTCCTCTTGGGGTCCAGTGAAGACTGGCCGCCTGGTATTCTGATGTCTCAGTTTTCACCTAGGTAGGAACGGTTGGCTCCCCCCCAGCCACTGGGTGGAGCATCTCACAATGGGCTGATGTAATGTGTCATGTCATGGGTGAGCCTTAATGGCCCTTTATCAGAGGATATTCTGCGCGCCACCACCCCTCCCATGGTAGACAGGTGGTGAAAGGGATAAAAAACAGTGGCCCATCTGGTTGTAACAGCTGGCCCATTATCAGAAGGCATCCACCCTCTCCTCCCTTGAGTTACAAGAGATAAAGAAAAAAACAATCTCCCCAACAGATGGAATAGAATACACATTTTTTTGGTCACATAACCCAAGATACCACCTTACTCTTTTGTCAGTGTAACAAAACTAAAGATTGCAGATGATGGGGCGTGCATTTGCAGTCCTTCATCTATGTGACTTTTGTCATCACAGGATGCCCCTCTGTTTTTGGGGGCATTCTCCAATAAAGTGTCCAAAATCCCCATAGTTGAAGCACCATTGATTTTCTTTCACGACAGTGAATACACCTGATACTCCTTGTGCAATGCCTTGCTCCACCACTCGAGCTACCGTGTTCTCGGTGGAAGTGTGTTTGACACACGCCTCAATGATTTGATCAGTCGTTGGTTCTGGCTTGAGAGGTAGAGATCTGAGTATTGTCCTGGTATCTGAATTTGCATTTATCATTACCAGTTTTACCAACATTCCTTTTCTAGCATCCATGCTCTCAACTTGCTTTTCTAATGCTGCTTTTAGTCTATCAACAGATTTTATAAACGATTCATCTACTCCTTGTTTAATTGAGGGGAAGCTTTGTGCAGGCACAGAATCATCAGGAATGAGAACAAGTGCAGATTTCACTGCATTAGCGATGTCAAGCAATGTAGCTTTAGGAATATTGATCACTTGGTTTTAAATAGTTTCCTTCTCCTGCAATTTGCTCGGATATCAAATTTGGTTTGTTTGGATAATTTTGATAAATTGTCGCCAATGTTCTTAATTGTTTTTTCCTGTGTCTCTCCCACAATAGATACTCTGCAGGGGAGAGAAGACACCCTAAAATGTTTCAGATGTCATGGGGCAGGAGTGTGTGTGCTGTGAAGGTTGCCTTGAACAAATTTTTAAAATAATATGGTCTTCGTCCATGTTCCCGGACCGCTTTGCAAAGCTCTTTAGCTCACTGTATGGCATAGGTTTCCACTCAACCCTTCTACCGTCTGCCTTGCTTGATCACCACTGGCAAGGTGGAAATTTTATTTGCTAATTCCCAGTCTCCATTTTTGGTTGCATCCCCTTTGGTTTTAGCCCAGTGATCCTCATAATGATCATCTGAAAGTGAGGATTCACTGTTTTCATCCTCTGAAGAAGACAGGGAGAGCTTAACAGGAGCACAAGGCTTTGTTTTGCGAGCTGGAGATGCCTGATGTTGGGTGGCAGTGGAGACCAGGAGAGCCTCCTTCTGGCTGCAGTCACCCCCACTTCCAGCCCTGCTGTCATGGAGACTGGAAGAGGGAGGACCTTCAAGGACAGGGCCATGGGAGGAGGGGCAGTAACAAGGGGCAGGACCTGCGCCAGGGGTGTGACTGAGGGCAGAACCCTCAATGTAGGGGGTGTCCCCGATGACAGGGGCGTTCCCAGTATCAGTGGCCTGACATGGTTACGCCAATCAACGCAGGGGGTTTGGAAGCAGGGGTGGAGCAAAGCAGCTGCTGTGCCATGGGAAGTGCGGGAAAGGGCGGAGGGAGGATTTTGGGTGTGAAGAGCGGAAAACCTTGGATCAGAGGGAGACAAAATGGCAGAGGTTGGCACATTACCAGCTCCATTTTGCGAACCAGGGTATGTAGAACTAGCAGCTTGGACAGGGGTAACCCTGGATATGAGAGTACAGGAGAGAGGTTAATGGGAAGGTCCAGAGCAGTGTGGCCAGCAAAAGAGGGTGGGGGGCATCCAGGAGATGTTGGCAACCCGGCACGAGGTCAGGGGAAACATCCACCAGCCCACTCTCAGACAGGGAAGAGGGTTTAGGGACATGGGGTGAGGGAAGAGGGAAAGGGGATTTTAACTGGAGTTTCTCAACATTTCCCTTTTGTCCCCTTTTTTGTAACTGTTTCCCTTGTTTAAAGCTTTTATTATAAACTGAAATAACAGAAAAAACTTAGCAATTGAAAGATCCCCTCCCAACGGAGCAATATTTAACTACTTTCCCACCGCATCCCAAAAGGTGTCTGAACAAATAGAACTTAATTTTGAATCAGGAATTTGTTTAAAAATCCAATGTACAAATCTCTTTAAAAGCCCACTACTAAACTTAAATTTCACCCCAAGAAGAATTTTACTAACTTGGATATAAAACTTCTGATCAGATGGGATGAGCAGTGATTAGCTTATTTGGTTCTCCATCCTGTGTTCCTCTCCCACCCCAGCAACAAATTGAAAAACAAAAGTGAAAGACTGATTAAAATTTCAACTTACAACTATTCTTCGCCCAATGGCATCGGTCAACATAAGATTGCTGGGGGGTGGCCACCTGAACCGACCAGCTGTCGTCTGTTGGCACTGACAGGTCCTGATTGACACCTCTCGGGTAGCTCTTGCTAAAACGCAAGAGGGTCCCTTCGAGGAAACAACAGCCCAAGGTCGTTTCTTCCACCCAACGGTCAGAGCCGACTGGGAGCGACACACTGAGGGGAAACTGAGGTTTGCCCTACATTGGGTGCCACTTGTTGCAGCCCGGAGGTGGTCTTCTGGATGCTGCACCCTTCCCTCGGTGAGGTGTCTTTAGAAAGACACTCTTTACCTAAGGAGCACAGTCACACTGGCGTGATCAGCTCAATTGTGAGGGCTGCTGAGGCAACCAAGCTAAGTAACTCCAGTGATCAGCTCAATAGAGTAAGCTGCTAGAACAGCTCAGCCAGACAGCTCCCTTCAGGCAGCCCAGGAACAGAAAACAGGAGTCAGTCTTCTGGTCTTCCAGAGTTTTCTTTATTCTCTGGAGCAGTCAACTGAATGACTTCAAGCTCTAGAGTGTCAGGATTTTTTTATAGGGAACTGGGGAGGTGGGGTTTGCCACTCAGGCCAATAGGGGAAGGAATTAGGGAAACAGCCAGTCGGGAGAAGGATCCAAAATCAACCAATGACAGAATAGGAAAACCCCGAAACTAAAGTCTTGACAAATAGGGGCTGAGGGATTACCATATGGAAAAGTGCTTATGGGACTTTGACAATTTTGTTCACCCTGAGCATATGTCTCCCAGGGAGACCTCTGGGGAGAAGATCTGCTAACTCACACACTGCACTCCCTCCATGGGAGAGCAGACCCTCCTGTGGTGACCTCAGGGGCCTCCACAGTAGCCGAGTTTGTTGTAACAAATGAAATGATTGTATTGCACAAATGAAAGGGCCAGCTGCCTGTCTGGGCAGGGGGTTGTTGTTTCCTTGTATTTCTGTTAACCGACCTGGAGATTGTTATGGGATGGAAAAGATCCTGCTCCCCTCTTTTGAGTCACTCTCTTCAAGACATACAGAGATTCAGCTGCAGGATTTAAAGAGTTTTTGGCTATGCTTTTATTGTGTACAGCACCCAAAGATAGCAAGGATTTAACATTCTACGAGGTTGAGCATTATGTTTGCTATCCTAATAAGACACTGAACAGTGTTTGCTGGTCAGGCAGATACCGGGTAAAAGTAAGGGTCAGCCACCACAGCCCTATAAAACAGGTCCTTGATGTTGCCAAGATACTGGTTTACTGTTGAGCTCAACCTTGTCACCCTTCAATTCCAGACCAACTTCCCTTTAGGATTTTATAGCATTTCTTGTTGATGAATCTCCTCTTGAATCTTTGAGCTACTAATGACTTCCAACTCAGCAGCCCCACTTCTGTTTATCATTCTGGTTTTTTTGTGTGTGTTTCTACAGACTTTCTTATAGCTCTTCCTCACAGCTTCCTCGGAAGTGTCAGTTGAGATTATGAAGCAGGGCCCTATCAGACCCAGAAACTCTACAGCCTTTTTGGGGAGGAAGTTAACAGCAGGGTTGCACTGAGAGGGAGGGCTCCAATGGAAGCAGAAATGTGATTGGAGAGAGGATAAGATTGTATATTTGTTGTAGACTTCTAACTTTTCCATTATCTTTTAGGCAACAGAAAACTACAGAAATAAAACTATTGTGAAGATTATGAAAAAGAAAAAGAAGAAGAAAAAAGAGTTACAGCAAAAACACAAGGATAAAATGGGGCAGGAATGCCAGGACGAAGCTTGTGGTGGTTGTATCCTGCCTGTTTCTAGGGAGCTGGCCGTAGCTACAGAGGAATGTGAGATAAGCAGCAAGCCTCAAGCTGTAATTGAAGGGAACTGTGAAAATTCAGAAAGCCTTGCAAGTGAGGCTTTCCCTAGTGAACTTAAAGAAAAATGGGAGAAGTATTGGAACGAGTACGGAGAGGGCCTTCTTTGGCAAAGTTGGTTGGGAAAGCACCAAGAGGTCTCATCATCTGAGGGCATCCCAGCCTCTGAGCCTTGGAATAGTCCAGATACTAAGGTAGAATGGGAGCAGCATTATAGTGAAGTGTACTGGTATTACTGGGAACAGTTTCAGTACTGGACAAGTCAAGGATGGACTACTGAGAGCTCACGTGGTGACCAGGTGGAAATTAATGGGGTTACACAGGAGACTGGTTTTTTGGGAGAAATGGGCTTGGTTAGCCCAGGACCTGAGCACAGTGAAGTGCTGAGCTTGGAGCTGTCTCCCTCCAACACCAGAAGTGAGGAAACGCTCCCTTCAAGTGGTGAGCCCTGCAGTGAAATAATCTCTGGGATTTGTAGTTTAAATCTGAATTTGGAGAAAGTGGGGCAGAGCAGTGCTGCTATAGCAGTAGCCCACAAAGATCCTGAAGAACAGAGTTCATCTGATAGTGGAAGCCAGAAGGAGCCCTGTGATGGAGGAAGCAGGAAAAGGAGAGCGTCTTCTGAAAATAAAAATGTTACCCAGTCAGGTAATACAAAATCAGATAAAGTTGATTATCAGAATTCTCTAGGTGGTTATATCTAAGAAACAAGGGCGTGTCTCTATTATGCCATTTTTAAAAAGTCAATTAGGTATTTTGTGGAATGATTACATACTTGATTCCTTTTTCTTCCCTCTGCTTCTTTGAATGATTTCTTATCTCTAACGTGCATATTGAATGTGTTCTTCAGCAAGAAATGGTTTTAACAGAACATGTACTTCATAAATCTTCAAATGTACTACAGAAATTGGTGAGAGATCACTGTTAGTGCATATTTAATTATTTATCTTAGTCTTGATATTGCAGCTGAGACTTGCGTCTGCTGGTAGTGACTTTCTAAGAGAGGAGGAAGCACGTATGGTGCCATCTTGATCCTACAGTAGAGCTGGAATGGGAGAGGTGAAAAGAAAATCTCCTTTCCAAAAAGAAATGAGATGAATGTTTAAATCTCCTCTTATTAAATCTGTGTGAATATCTTTGCATAGCTAATGAGATGGAAACAAAATTGTACACACAAGGAGGAAACTGTTTTAAATTTTCTATCTTGTAGGCATTTTATTTTTCTTGGAAAGATAATTCAAAGTTGGTCCTGCATAAGATTGTTATCACTAGAGTGTACTACTGGAAGCTTTATTAGTATGTTGTCCCTCAAACAAAGACAGGTAAAGTTGTGTGTTTGACACACTAATCAGCTCTAGCTGCAGAAATGCTTTGGGGACAGGAAGATAAAGAATTGATTTATGCAGAAGGAAAATATGATGTATCTTTTTTCAGGTGTGCAGGAGTCATGTAGCTCGAATTCAAATGAAAAAAAGCAGCTGCTGCTTCATGGCCAAGATGAAGATGAGGATGAAGAGCCTCCTGAATACAGACGTGTCAAAGTCAAGAGAAGGCAAGTCATGAAATTTACATGAGCTTTTTTCTCATGAAGTCCAGGTCCAGGAGCCTTCTGATTTATACTAACTATACCTTTTATTGAGGATATGAGTTAAAATGTCAGTACAAAGCCACATAGTCTTCCATCACTACTTACTGCTTTGCCTCACAACAAGCAGTGGATATTTCCTCTCTTCCAGTGCTTTATGAAAACAGTGTATGGCCTTGATGACTGTAGAAGGTGACGGTACTATTCTTGTGCCACTGAAGTATATGAGATTGTTAAATTGCACAGGGCAGCTTGCTTATTTATGTCTAATTAGTATAGACAATACCAGAACAACAGTAAACAATCTGTATTGTTTAACTGCATTGAATGCTGCCAGTAAAATGCTCAGAGCTATGGCAGTGGTAAAATAGACAGTATCTGCCTTGTTACAGTTTGTTTTCCTTTCTTCTTTAAAAATATATAGTCTCAGAGATGGTGAGATGGCTCTTCCTCTCTAATAAATTTGCAGACTCAAATGTGAAGGAGTGGGTGGAATTGTTACCTGCTAATCAGGTAGCTGTGGTTTCGTTCTAGTATTGTGCTGTTGCCGCAGCATTAATAATAATAATATAGATAATGTGATAGATGATATGGGTAATTTGGAAATAGGGTGAGCAAACACTGTCTTCATCATGTAGGGCTTGCCATTAAGTGATTTAAGAGGTCATTCAGAATAGCTGGAATATTATAACCCCAGTAGAAGGGCATTTGTCCATAGAATTGGGTAAAAAAGCCAAACAAACCCAAAAATTCATGCAGAAGAAAAGAGTGGTGTTATTTGCTTGGTTTAGTTTTAGTAGTGTGTGGAGGAGCTTACTTGAAGCCCACATTTAAATGTTTTCAATTTGCAGGATTTTTAGTGGTATAGCTGTAAAAAGATTGGTTTCTTCACAGTGCGTAACCTTTTCATCTGTGTTTTTCCCTAGCCATGAGCTGGATGTGGATGAAAACCCAGTGGAAGATCCTGAGGAAACCTGCTCTGTGTTGGGTTTCAAGTGTGGCACTGGACAAAAGTAATTGCTTATGAGGAACTGTGGGGCTTTTCATAGCAAGTCAGCTCTCTTGTTATTATGGAAATAGACCATTCATCTCCATTTCCTTTTTGTTAAACTTTTGAAGCCGATTCCCAGAGAGCCGATTCTCTGCTCTTAATAAAACTGTTGTCCTTGGACTAGAGAAAGATGCAGAGTTAAAGCGAATAATTAAAGAAAAGTGATTTGAAGAAGTGTAACACGTTAAGGTAATTTCAGTTGTATAAACGTTAAGTGGCTGGTCAGCTACTTAAATTAGAGCTTAAAGGCTCTGACAATGACTGATCTTCTCCATTTGGAGTCCTGTGAGCTGAGATCATGATTTTTAACTATTTCATATTGGAATTAAGTTCTTTTATACTAATGAAATGTTGCCATACTAATAAAGTGTTGCCAGGTGTTGGCCAGTGAATTTTTTTTTAGTTGCATTTGCCAGAAGGTAAAAGTAGCTGTTCTAGGTTCTTGACAGCCACTGAAACATTCTTTTATTCTGCTAATCAAGATATTTTTTTCACTTCCTATTCTTAGGTTGGCCTGGGAAATTGTTTTCATCTAAAGTTATACAACTATTAAAAAAAATCTAAAACTAATCAGGTTAAACATTTTCAAATAAAAATTTTTAACATGTTCATGAAGGCACATTGTTTTGCAGCTACACCCAGTGACATATTTTAAATGGAGTAATAAAAAAAAATACTCAAGTCTAAATCATTTTTTTCTAGACATCAACATTCATGTTAAAGCTTCTAAACTGGAAATTAACCAACTAAGTCGTTATTTATGTATGTATCTATCTGTCTATTTTCAGGTATGGTGGAATTCCAGATTTCACCCACCGAAGTGTGCAGTACTTGGAGAAAAAAGCAAAACTCAAGTCCAAATTCTTGGATATGCGTAAACCAAGGAAAAGCAAAAACACACACATCTTCTTTTCAGAGGAATCTGAAATGACATGCAAAAAAAGCAAAACTTTGAAGAAGGTATGTTTAGTTGCTAACGCTGTTGTAATATATTTATCTGCTGCCTAAGCTGTTGTTGTACTATGAAAATGAAAAAAAATTAATTGCCCAGAGTAGATGGCATTTTTAAATGTCAATCCACTGCTTCCTTTTTCTTTTTTTTCTTGTTTTTTCCCCCTCATCTCTGCCTCCCACCAATGTAATGGTATTTAGATTAGGATGGCTATAGAAAGGTGTTGGTGGACCCTGTCAAGAGAAATATGAGCTTAAATGGCCAAGTTATGTGAAAGTCATTCCTAACATCTGGGTGCACATAGCTTTAGAGATGTGTATAGGTTTCTGTTGTTACTAAAAGTATCTTTGATTGTAAATTGCCTGTGAGGCCAGTTGTTAATGCTGGCATTTCAACAGCAACAGAAGATCTTTGTGTAGTGTATTTCATGTAACTTCATGTTTTTAGTAATTTTGAAAGGGTTTTGCTTATACCTCTATCTGCATTTATTCTCATCTATACTTTCATGCTTTTTATTTTTTTTTTTTAACTCAAATTGCTAAGAAGTAGAAACGCTTGTTCACTGGAGATTTTACTTAGTTAAGTCTTTTGGAAAATCTGAGGGGACAGATTTTAATGTTGTTTCATTCTTCATACCTTCTTTTGGGGTGCTTGGCTTTCCCCAAAACCCAGGTGCGAAGCACTGTTTTCTGATGGTGGCCATACATGTTTTATTGAACTCCAGTCACATTGCTATAATATCTGATTCATTTTTGATTTTGTGCCTGGGGCCGGTATAGTTTGATGGCAACTTTAATTATGTAAAGGAAAAAAAAGTTATAAATTTCCTCAGACTTTCAGGTAAGGAACTACTCCATGTCTAGAGCCACTCAGAGCAGCAATAATATAAAAGGGAGCCATCTGCATGTGCCTCTTTGGAGTTTGGAGTGGTGTCTGTGCGTTGGTTAGGAGCTTATGTTGAGCTCTCTGCTGTGCAGCAGAACCCTTTGCCACCTGCACCATTTGGTACATCTTTAAGGTGAGGCAACTAATGTGTGAAGGTAATTTTACCTGTTTATGCTAAAAAACTCTTCCTTGAGAGGCAGAGTACATCTCTGAATGCAGATTGGAGAAAGATGATTGTGCAGTCATAACTGGGGTGTGGCAAGTTTGACTATTTAGATATTACATGAGAATTATTTACTGTACTTATCTGTTGATCTTTTGGTTGGTTGGTTGGTTTTTTGTTTCTCTTTTGGAGATAGCTGGCATCTAGTTCTCAAAGACAACTTGTTTCCAAATATTTTTAAAAGGAGGCACAGTTAAGGACTTCTTCAATGTTTTGAGTCTGGGTATTTTACTGTTAACAGGCAGTAGAGAGTGCCTGCAGTGACAATTGCTTTTGAACTGTAAGGCTTTTAAGCTGTGCTCTGGATAACAGATCATCATCTGATCATCTGTGATATTTGACAATTGCAGGTGGAAATGTTCCTGAAGCAAGTTAGCAAACCTGAGGAGGAAGACGCGTCCCAGACAGCCACCCCTCAGGGTAAAGCAGAGGCGTTGTCTGCGAGCAGCAGCGACTCAGAAGGTCAGGAAGGCATTGCTGCCACGCTGAGTGTGACGCTGGATGCTGAAATCCAGGAGCCACCACCTTCCAGTGCAGCCTGCGCAGAACCTGGAGGGAGTCAGGTTGAGGGGGAGGCGCAGGACGCTGCTGTGAGTGGCTGCCATGAGCAGGGGGCAGGGAGGCCCGAGCATGGCGGTGGGCGGCAGCTTGTCCCTCTGGATATTCCTGATTATCTCCAGCCAGAGACAGAGGACATCAGCCAAGGTAAATCAGTGTCCTGCAAACTGAGGAAGTGAGTTGGCAGTGGACTGCCTTCTCAAGTTACTGTATCGTGCACTGCTTATTTATTTTGTTAATTCAATGCGACTCATTAGGTCTAAGGGGTAGCGAAAGCAATTGAGAGCTGTGCTAGTGGAATTAGCTTATTTCTGGAATGCCAGAATCCCAGGTCTTGTCTTTAATGGTGACAGTATTTCTTTATAGATGAACAGTCATTGTTTATCCTCAAAATGGTCTAACAGGTTTGCAATTCATGCCTTTTCTTTCCTCTGCAAGGATGAGGGTGATTAAACATCAGGTAGCTGCACAGACCATCAAGTTTTGGGTTCAAATGCACATTGCTGAGCTCTGGGGAACATGTGTTGTTAAAATAATTTTCTAGGATTTAAAAAAATCAGTATTGGGAACTTCTGTATTTAACATGAAACAAAGGAAAGCGGGATTATTCAGGATTTTATATATAATTTAATCCTTCCTACAGTAGTTTGGTTTTGTTAGATCCCTACTGTAAAACTCTTGTCTAGATTGAGTTTTATGCATAACTGATAAAAGTTAAATTGGTCTCTGATCCACTTGTTTGCTCCTTACATAGAGTTTATTGTCTCCTGTTGAAGATTAAGGCTCTTAAGTAATTGGTGAACAGTGATAATTTTTAGGACTGTGACTAATCCCTTGAAATACAGGATGCTATTTTTTAATTTAAAGCCTCAAATCTTTATAATCTGGCCAACAGTAATAAAGAACATTTAGAAGTGTTTTTAAATCTTAACACTCACCTACCAATTAAATTCGCTAGCCTACAAGAACAGTGACTGTTAACTTTTGCAGTGTCTTCCAGCTGTGGATGAAAAAAATACTGTGAAGAAGATGAAAAGAAGGAGGAGGAATAAAACTGCACTGAGAACTATACCTCCTGAGATTGCTGCTGATCCTGAGCTCATCAAGTACTGGGCACAACGCTACCGTCTTTTCTCTCGGTTTGATGAAGGAATTAAACTAGACAGAGGTATGTTCAGTACTAAGTGTGCGGATTTGGTGGTATATCCAAGGGTGTATTCAAATCTGTGGTCCTTCTTGCCATTTATTACGAATTTTCTTAAAGAAGGAACACTACTGAATGTGTGTTTGCATGGGTAAATTCCTTCCTCTCCCAGCAGACAGGTGAATAGAAGTCTTGGACTTCAGAAGTGCTTTTAGTGTGGGACAGCCCTGTCTGCATTAGTCCTTATATTTACTGAAGATCTTGCTCAACCAAAATTACACTTTTGTCAGAACTTGTTCAGAAACTTGATATTTTTCTATCTCCATATTTGATAAAATAATTTCATGAAACTTCCAAGTATGCTATTGGATCTAGTTTCATTCTGTTTTGTTCTGACTTGCAGCAGTCACTTGCAAAGCAACTTTTTTCCATGTTTACTTGTGAACCACTTCAAATCATAAATTTATAGGTAAAAGAGGAATTACCATTACCAGACATTTTTTGTTAGGTTTGTAAGCCTTCCATTTCTAATGCTTTCCCTCATAAACTTGCAGATTAATTGGCAGACCATGCATTGTGGTGAAGAAAATAAAATGTTGGATAAGACAAAATATATTTCTGGTTTTACTTACTACAGAGCATAATCATGATGGATAAAGTTTTTCATAGCTGTGCCCATGGACTTCTCCTTGATAAATTAGAATCCTCAGCACCAAGGTTAAATAAATATGTACTGAGATCGAGGTATATCAGTTTGTTTCAGTGAGACTTTGTTTACTTAGTAAATCTCTGGACTGAGCAGAGTTTATCATCTTTAAAGCTGGTATTTCCTGGTGGAATGCACTAAGCCAAAATTCTTGGGATTAATGCTAAACCTTCAGTTTTATGTGGGGCTTGGTTGGTTGTTTTTAAATTAGGTGACCTTGAAATAAGAGGTGAAAATACATTTCTTCCCCTTGCTGTTTTTAGAGGGTTGGTTTTCTGTTACTCCTGAGAAAATAGCTGAGCACATTGCCGTCCGCGTCAGTCAGTCGTTCAACTGCGACATCATAGTCGATGCATTCTGCGGGGTCGGAGGAAATGCTATTCAGTTTGCACTGACCTCAAAAAGAGGTAAGTAGGTGTTGTATACAGTACATTAGTTATGTTTCTTCAACCTTTTTCCGGACACTATTTGGGTATGTGTCCTGTTTGTTGATTTATTTTCTTTTTCAGTGCTTCTGTAGCAACATAGGCTGTTTTACTTCATCAGACTCACAATATGACCTCTCTGTTTTCAAAAAGGACCAATAAAACTGCTTTTCTTTTTTAAGTCAGAGTTAGATTTGTGTTGTACTCGTCAGCGCTATTTTTGTGTGGCATAATACCTGATTTGTCAGATACTGTGGAGATCACTGGCAAAGGTGGACTTCTGTCAAAGCTGCTGCTTTTCCCAGTTGTTACTTGAAGTCTGTGTACTCAAAACCAGGTTCCATGAATAATACTTAAAGCACTTGAAGGGAATCACCTGCAGATTCTGCAGAAAAATTATGATACCTTCGTGGTAGTCTAATGCCAGCTAATGAAATTGTAGTGAAATGTTGAGAGTACTTTCTTACTGTAAAAGCATTTCCTGCTAGATACTCATACCAGTTCGTCTAACTCTGCTGATTAATGTTTGAGCAAAACAAGTGGTAGTTTCTACTGCATTAAATTTGGTAGGCTATGATCCAATCTATACATCTCACTTGGTTTTTTGTATTTCCTGGCAAAATTTTAATTTCTGTTATTATATACTATTCTTGTATCATCCATCTCTCTTGGGCTGTGTTGGTTGGGGCTTTTTAAACTCAATTTTCAGAACTATGTGGCCAGCCACAGATAAATGTTTCTCTTAAACAAAAGAGAAGAGCTAGTTTTTAATGATAATCATTGAGGTTGTCAGGCTTTTGCCAAACCTGAGGCAAGAAGGACTTCCTCTCTTAGGCAGAGAATGCCGTGTCTGGTCCTCGAGCCGAGGTGCGGGTTTGTCACAGCAGCACCGCCGTGACCTGCCCGTGGTCGTGTGGCATTCCCGGTTCCCATTAATTCCTGCGTTCGCCGTCTCTTGTGGGCAGTGATTGCCATCGACATCGATCCCGAGAAGCTGCGGCTGGCGCGGCACAACGCGGAGGTGTACGGCGTGGCCGAGCACATTGACTTCCTGTGCGGGGACTTCATGGCGCTGGCGGCCGGCCTGCGCGCCGACGTCGTGTTCCTCAGCCCGCCCTGGGGTGGGCCCGACTATGCCACGGCCGAAATCTTCGACATCCAAACCATGATCTGCCCGGATGGATATCCTTTCCAAGTCACGCCTTGTGGTGGGTTTCTCTCTCACCTCTCCTCCCTCTCTTCCCGTGGGTTTGGCATGCCCAGTTGGCTAACTGTGGATGATGTGGTCGGCAGCTGGAGTTCCAGATGCAAACCATTTGTTTAGTCCTCTTCCCCATCTCAATATAAATATTTTTATTTTTTGTTACTGAAAAAAACAGTGATGAGGTTTTCCTGAAAGCAAAAAAATCTGTCAGTGAATTGAGTAGCTCACAACTTAAAACATTCATTCGACAGTTTTAACTCCTTTAAATTATTTTATTAAAATACCCCAGAGTAATCAAATAGACATGTGGTTTGTGTATATATATATATATATAAAATAATTTGTTGTTTTCAACTATGTATCTATATATATATGACCATGTCATTAATTCTAGATTTTAATTGTTCATAAAGGGAATATCTTACTTAAACTGTTCTCAGTCATAGCACCTGCCTGTAACTTGGGAAATCACAGAAGAGTGCAAGCAAAATATTAGTTTTTAATTAATATTTAGAACGTATATTAATATATAGCATTTCGTACTAGCTTATTAACAGTGATACTGAGCACTCATTCATCTGGGAATGTATTAACATAGTTTCGTCATATATGAAGTGTGAGGTTTCTTCTGTCACGGAATAATCTTAATTTGTTCCCTTTTTTGCTAAAAGGTAGCCATATTTGTACAAGTGAGAAAATCTTTGTATGCATGTGTGAGAGATTCCACAAAATGAATTAAAAAACAAATGTAAACCAAATATACTAGCTACAAACTACATTCAAATTTCTCAAATACTTCTCTGTAGTTCAGTTAAACTTTCATAAAAAGTGAATATTAGGGTTTTTTTCTACTTTCAGGGCACTAATGGTGAAATAGAGTTTCTACATTACAGAAAAGAATCCTACTCGCTCTCAAAAGAGTAACTACAATTTATTTGCATAATAGCTGAAACTGAGACATACTTTCAAAATGAAAGATACAGAGAAACTTTTCCTTCCCCATTCTTGTTTTTTCCTTTACTGGCTTCTACATTTGAAATTTTCAGGCTGTCCAAGAAGATAACCAACAATATTGTGTATTTTCTGCCTCGGAATGCTGATATTAACCAGGTTTGTTACTTGATGGGGTCTTGGTAGTGAATAAAATGCTCAACTGACTTAAGTATTATAAGCAAATACATAAGACCTTTTAAGTCTGTTCAGCTGAATGTGGGGTATTTGGGGTTTTTTAAGTTGACCCTTGTGTTAAGTGATTTCTTTGTTTGCAGTACTTTTGGTATATTTAGAAATGGGAGTATAAGATTATTTCCATGGTTCTGACACCATTTCTTCTTAAAGCAACAGAATGGGGTTTCTTGTAGAAGTTTCAAAGCCAATAGGCACATACGTCATTATAAAAATATCAAAACCCCATATATTTTAAAGAGCTCTCACTATCTGATAAGTTGATGAGCCCCAGACTTTGATGGCTGTCAGTTTATGAAGGATTGGCAGGAAATTCCAGCCTGCAGTCACTGCTCACCAATGAGTAGATCAGACATAAATGTCATGCCACCAAGGGTGGTACTATTGGTGTCCACACAGGTGTGTGATTCTATACAGGCTGCTTGCATTGAAGTGATTCGTGATAAACACAGAATTTGTGGCACTGGTGTGGGGTTTTCTGTATTAGAGATTTTTGGTAGAAGGGGTTTTTTAAGCAGTTACATGACTAACAATTCCCCTGAGTGTCTGGTTTAGTTTCCTCTGTATATTTTCTATATTAATTATATCTTGTAGTTTTTTTGCAAAGGGAGCAGTTCTCACCTCAAGATGCCACAGGACTTCCCAGGACTTTCCCGTGCTTTTCCAAAAACTGTGTCTGACTTAGAGCAGGCAGGTTATCAAGCCATATGGTGGCTTGTGGAAGTTGTTGGTGGCAAACAGCTGGCTTGAGAAAAAGGCTGAAATTCACATGGCCTGAGTATTAGCAGACTCTAAGCCCATGCTGTGCACAGCACCATTGCTTTGGCAGGTGATGATTCAATTCCTTGCATTTCAGGCTGGTGAAATGTCAAAGTGGTCTATGAATCTTCGAACAGGGACCTTAATTTTAGGTAGAGTTTCTCTAATTACAATGTCTTACCACTGCATTTTATCAAATATTTCATTCCCATGATGAAGAGTGACCTTAGAGAGTTTTCTCCTCTACTCATGAGCACTTTTTACTGGTTTTCTAAATGGCCAAAAGCTTCTACATTTCACTTGTGTTTCCACAAAAGCATACCGGAGTACTCCCCACAGGCCTGCACCTTTCCCTACAGAAGAGCTGAGCTCTTCTGCGTGATTGGGCCAGGTGTCCTGGCATCTCTACATCTTGGTGCAGTTGGCTCTGAATGATGTTGATTACATCCATGTGTTTGGCTTAACACAGATGGCTGCAGGGTAACAACTGTTGCTCAAAACCATGGCTCAGTTGTTAAAAGTTCATGGCTGAGGTCCTGGTTTCAGTTTAGTTCAGTGTTCCAGGCTATGAGCTATTCTCCGGAAGAGAAATCAGCTCCTTATGCCTTTCTTTAGAAATAGTGGCAGTATAAGAAAAA
>WBMY01011116.1:593417-620754 GCA_013397315.1 Donacobius atricapilla
AAAGGTTGATGTTCTGAGAGGGGGAAACAGAGCTTTAGTCAAGCCCACTGCTTAAGGAGTGTCTTCATCCTGTGTGGACAAAGGTGTGTCAAACACGACTGTTCCAAACCTGACCTTGGTGAATACTCTGGTCCACAGAAGACTGTTACGGGTTTGACTACCAAAATCTCTGGCTGTATTTAAGAATAAAGTTTCTGGATTTACTGCCGCTACACTTCCAGGGCTGTGACTCTCCAGCAAAATAGAAAAAAATTTTTAAAAAAGCCTAGCAGTTAGAAGCAACCTTGCAATAAAAATACTGTTTAACCGTTAGTTAAGGTGGTTCAAATTTAGTGGAAAATACATTTTGGAAGATAGCTATCAGATCACTGCTAGATAGCAAACATAAAATGGGGATATAGGGATCCTTCTGGAGTGAGAGCAGGATGGTAGCTGACCTTGACCTAGCTGTGTCAGAGGACTCACTGTTCACTGCCTTATTGGTGGACAAGATATCCAGCCTTGTTCCACATGATTTTATTGCCAAAACGGCGCTTACTACTTCTGCAGGCGCAGCCACTTCTGTGTAGAGTTGGTCTTGTAGAGAGAAATGGATTTCTTTGAATTCCCTTAAAAAAAATCGAGTTTAGATCCAAGAGAAGTGAACTTTTGTACTTCTGCCTCAAGAGGGAGCATCGAACCAGTGCAAGATGGTTGGTTCCTTCCTTTACAAGAAATGTAAAAATGTTTCCCTGAATTGCATCAAATCTCCTTGTTTACAAACATGTTAGAAAATTTATAATGTATGCAGGTCTATTTTTAGGTTGAATTAATCATTAACAACATTTTTTCTAGCTGGGAATAATCAGGAATAATCATTATGTTTGTGCACGTACATTGAAAAATATATGTGCTTATTACTGCCTGTTATGTAGTTGATAAGTGTAATTTATGAAGTGTTTATCAAGCTGTGCTCTGCCTCATTGGAGAGACTGAGAAGTGTGTACTCACCTCTGGGAAATGGAGTCACCCCAGGTTGTCCAATCTCTTTCACAGACTCTTTGTTGTACCAGATAATACTTCTGAGTGTTAATATTTGCAGCAGAGAAGGAGGAACCTGCAATTTGTTGCCGTAGGACCTTCTTGCTAATGATGGGATCTGTTCTTTTCATCCCATTGTAGAAGTTACACTCAGTTACTGTTAGTCTCTCACTGGTGGTCAGAATGTTGTCAAGGATGCATGCTCCCCCCAGTAAACTGGTGAGCCTGAAATGTTGGTGACCTGGTCTGTTGTAAGACAGATAACCACATCAGCATCTTTATCAGCCTAGCCAGGTTTGGAAAATGGAGTAATGAGGAATTGGGAGTTTATTACTTGTCCTGCCTGTGCCTGGTTAGCGGCCCTGATACTGGATTGTGCCTTAGTGATTGTTTTAAATGTCACCATTCTTTGAAGACAGGCATACTGTTGTTTGTGGTAGCTATGTGTCATTTGGTCAAATTGTGCTGTTGTGGAGCTTTTGCTGTCCTAAATGTTGGTATTTGAGACCTGGCTTATATTTAAAATACTACCACAATACAGGAATGGCTTTTTGTTTCTTGTCTAGTGTAGAGTGGTTCTGTGAGCCTAGAATTAAGCAGTGTTCTAGATCTTGATAGTTCTATAAAACGTATACCTTATGCTGGTACTTTTTTTTTTGTCTTTGTTCCCACCTCATCTCCGTCAATCATTTTGAGAAAATCAGGGGTTAGAGACTTGAAGGCTTGTCCTGTCTGCAATACTACTGCCTGGATGGAAAAATGTTTGCTGTGTTTTCTGTTTTTGAAGGTCCAGTTGTTAAAAATGACTGTGCAATGAAGGGAGTGTAAAGATGGGTAAAACACATTTATTTATTTGAATTCTCTCTTTTAGCTATGATTTTAAAATGGAGACCTAGCCAAATAGGATTTGCCAAGCAGAGTCATCTTTATTTAGGAGTAAATAGAACAATGAGCAAAGCAGGGAGTGAGAGGCCAGGAAATGAACAGAGGTTGATTTAGTAGTATTTTTAAGATGCTTGGGTATTAGGGGAGTTGGAAGGTAAAAGACCATGAGTTGATGTGTTTTGCAGGCTGATAATTTCTAAGTGAATATAATTGCATACATTTCAGCTGTGACTATTGTGTTAATAACAGCTTTTAAGCAGCCCACTTCTAAACTCATGTGTTCACTGTCCTTGATAAAAGAGAAAACCAGAAGTTACCCACAGCATACAAGAAGCCAGAGCGATACTTCTGGACTTAGTCTTCCTAAAGCTCATTTTGCTTGCATGATGATTTGTAGTTTGCCTGTGCAAAGTAAGAAAAAAATAAATAAATGTCTGGCCTGTTAAAGGGTGGCAGCACCACTGTGATGGTGTCATAATTCACCTGCATACCTGTACATTTTCAAAAATTCTGCCTGAGAGCATTTTATTTTATTATGTTCAGTGTAAAGAATGCCTTTGCCTTCTTCTTCAAGTGGGTTGGGTTTTGTTTCCCTTAGCTTTTAGGTTGGATGTAAGGGGAGGGGATTCTTCATTTTCGTAGTATTCTATAAAATTAATTGATACACAGTGTCCTTGTGTGACTGCATATCAAGTCAAAAAGCTTGTATTTCTCATACCTCAGAAAAGCTCCTAGGAGGGGAGAAGAAAATATATTTTTGTTTGTCCACGGTTATGTTAGTTGGTGGCTGGAACAGATAAGAAGTTACTTGACTAAAAGAGTTTCAGTATGATTAAAAAAAAAATTTAAAACCCCCAAAGACCAGTAGGAAAACCTTCAAGTTCAAAAGTACACCTGAAGAATGTAACAGAAGTTTGCACCTCAAGCAAGTTGTGCTCCTGAAATAATCTATGTTTGTTTCCCCTTTCATAATTTCATCTTTCCTGGTGTCTCCTTTTCAAACCTGTTGGCTGCTTTTTCAATGTGTTGTGGCTGTAGCTGTAGCTGTGGACTCCTTTTAGCAGTAGTCATTGAACTGAGGGATGAAGGTGAGAGGGATGCGGGGAGGTGTTAACTGAAGCTGCAACCTTTACCTCTGCCTCGGGACAGCAGTATAGCAAAGGAGGCAATATCTGTCCACCCAAGTAATGTGGGTTTGTGCTAAAGAATAAACCAGGGTAAGGAGAGTTGCTAGCAGGGAATTATTGTATGTACACAGGAAAGTGCAAAACAAAGAAATTTTGGACTAGTCAAGTTTTTAAAAGAAATTAAGAAGCCTTTCTGTATTCACCGTTGTAATGCACTGCAAAAACAGGAGATGTTTGTCAGTATCTCTGAAAATAGCTGAGCACCTTTGTTTTTCTCAATGCATCGTTCCTCAATCTGCTGTTATTTTTAGAGGGTGTCCCTCTGCCAGGCCAGCTACCTTCTGAAGCTTGATGTGTGGCAGCCCTCCCTCACTACACTTGTCAGGGTTGACTGAGCCCTGCCGAGGAAAACTTGGCAACCCCCACGCAATTAAATTTGCAACCTCCAGCAATTTACAACTAAGCATTGTCACAGAAGATTTGCATTTCTGTCCTCTCCACTCCATATCGGGTCAGTTAAAGAGCGTACAGTACCAGATCTGGCACAGCAAAGCTTATTCCCATGTGTTTATTTATTTTTTTTCACCTTTGGGTTTATCAAATACCTTTTGTCTTTGTTTGAAATAAATCATAGTTATCCTGGATTTCACACTTAGAGACCAGACACAGCATATGTAAATTTTCAGCTGTGGACACCACCAGTCAGAGTAATGGCATCTTGTTTTACTTGGTCTTCTAAGAGAAATGTTTAGTAAACACTAGTGTTTAATATCAATGCATTAGTCATATTTAGATATACTAGTGACACAAACTGTGTCCAGAAAGCAGGAGTGCATAACCCCAAGACACTAATTTCAGTATTCTTACATTAAGTTGACTAATCCAAGTAAAATCTTAAAATACTTAAGTGATATCAGCTGTGAAGTGCAAAGCCTCTTAATGCTTTTCGGAAGGGACATTCCAGCTTCTGTTTGTAAAATATTAAAAGTTAACATCTTTCTAGAAAAACTATGGGTCACCCCACAATGCTTTGTGGATTTCAAGTAAGAACAGATAAGTTGTAAAATTAACTTTCCTGATCACTTGCCAATTTCAGATTCTTGTGCTATTTATAAGTCAGCCAGCCTCTGTTTTTTTACTTAAGTGGCAGGTTCCTCTCTTACAAGAACACAGAGCTTTTTTTCCTGTCACCAGAAGTTGAAGGATGAAGAAACTGCTCACACATTTTTGTCTGCAAAAACAAAAAAAGTAAAAGGGAGAAAATCTAAACAGAAAAGTAAATGCTTGATTTAGATAAGTGTGGCAGTTTTCTGGACAAGTCAATAAAGGTTCAAAGTGTAATTTAAATTAATCTGTTATTTTCTCTTGATAGTAGGCTGATTTTTTACTCACAATAAAATAGGGGAAGTTCAGCATGTTATATTTAAACCTGCACGATAGAGTCAAGTCTCAGGGGGCTTTAGAAGTGTTAATAACACAGCCTGAACTTAAAGTTTCAGCTGCTAACATCATCTCATCTTAAAGATCAGTTAAAATCTACTGCAGGCTTCTAGACCCTGATAACTTTGTGTGCCTGGGAAGTTTCCCTGCATGGGGAACTACAGAAATAATTTTCCTGCAGCAGCCTGGGAGAATGGCAGCATGGAGCAGAACTGGCTGTGGAGCATGGACCCCCCCCAGGACAGGTCCTCAGAGTCCAGAGTGGAGGGGAAAAAAACAGACAGTGTTCAGTTTTGGTGTTCTTCCTTCTGACTGTGCAGTCTCTCCTGATAAGGAATTGATGGCCTATAAGCTGTTATCCCTCAGAGGCGCCCTGAATAGAACAGGAGAGGGGACAGTATTGCATGCTCCAGTCCAAAATGCAAAGTCTGCTGTGAAATGTTGCCTGTCTGTAATCAGTAAGTGTTAAAGGTGTGCACTGGGTTCAGTCCAACAGAGCATGAATGGTGAAATTCTCACTCCACTGATCAGAAACACAAAGCTGGGACCAGTGCTGCTTGACAGGCTCCCTCAGCCTGCAGAGGCACTGCTGCCCCAGCCTTACCCTCAGCACTGCCTGCGACTTCAGTGCATACAACATCTTTTTCTTTGGTTACAATAGAAATAACAATTAACTGTGAGCTTTTTTTAATGAGTTTCTCTGCGTGTTTGTGGCTTGGTTTTTCAGTGCGACCTTTATGCTTCCTAATTCCAATTACTAAAATTGGTTTTACTCTTCCCACAAAATTTGGGACGTGACATCTTTCAAGCACAGCTTACAGCTTGCTTTTTGCTACGCCTCAAATGCCAAGTACCCTGCAAGCCAGAGTTTAGCATCTCTTGCCTCAGCACAGCACGTCAAGTTCTGAGTATTTCTCTTTGCTTCTGAAATCCTCTGGCTTTTGTGATTTGAGTGAGGAGGGTTTTTCAGTCACACACCACAAACAGCTTCTGTGAGTAAAAGGAGACATAAAAAGAGGACCAGACATTAGCTGCCAAGGAACGTTTTCCACCAGTATTAATCGAGCAGAGATTTTTTTTTTCTGATTGTTTGTGCATTAGAAGGTTTGGGGGTTTGCCTCTTTTCCTGTGCATTGATTGGTTTGCTCTTTGTTCTTTGTTTTTCAGGTGGCTTCCTTAGCAGGGCCAGGAGGGAAAGTTGAAATAGAGCAAAATTTTCTCAATAACAAACTGAAGACAATAACAGCTTATTTTGGTGATCTAATCAGGCATGACATCTCCTGAACTTCATGTGGATTCTTCCAAACCCAGCCTCCCTGACTGCTGCTTTGCTTAAGCTTTTGTACAGCTGGCTGGTCAAAAATGACTTAAAGCCATTTTCCACTTTAATTTCTGTTTACAGAAATTTGTTCTGTTTATTGCTACTGTCAATAAATGTTTTATAATAATTTTGACAAAACTGTAAATACAGAAAAGCTGTGAATGTATGAAGAAAGATCTTTATAAAATGCAGTCTCTTGAACCCCAACCCATGGAAGTGGGGCTCAGGATTTCTTTGTAACTCTCACATGTGCTACTTCTGTGCTTGCTCTGGTTTTGAGCAGCCAGAGGGTCAAGAAAAATAGCCTGAAAGCCACAGGAGCTGCTGTCTGTGCTTGAGAAGCAAAAGCATCTGAACATCAGGTGGAACTAGAGGGTCAG
This sequence comes from Donacobius atricapilla, assembly GCA_013397315.1. Classification (NCBI taxonomy): domain Eukaryota; kingdom Metazoa; phylum Chordata; class Aves; order Passeriformes; family Mimidae; genus Donacobius; species Donacobius atricapilla. The sequence continues at coordinate 599,591 of WBMY01011116.1, forward strand.
GTACACCACGAGAGGTTAACAGCAGTCCACCTCTCTTGCTCCATGCTCACTGAGAAACCTTTTCAGGATGAAGGTATTAATTCCAGTGAGTGCTCAGGCTTGTTGCAGCTCAAAGAGAGGGCTGTGTGTGTTTGTGTCTGAAGGTGGAACTCTACCCTCTGGGTATTGTCATTTTATTTTATTTTTTATCTCCCTGCCATTCCTCTTCCTTGCGAAGATATTTTGAAGAAACTTTCTGCCTGGAGTTTTGTATCAGTAAGCAGAGGAGTTTCTGTCCCCTCTCTTTTCTAGGCCTTTGGAAACCTCACACAGGCTTCAGGGAGGGCAGAAATAAGCCGGCTTTTCCTGGTGAGGGCTCTCTGCTCCCGCTTGTAGTTTGGAGGGGAAGAGTGGCCTTTGTGCAGTTCTCCAAGCAGAAGAGGAGGCACGTAAGAAGTGTCTAGGACATGGCTATGGTGTGCTCATTGATATTCATTTACATCAAGTCCCCAAGCTCAATGTTGAGCTTGTTTTTGAGGTAAGAGTGTAGGAATAATAATTTCTAAGATAAATTAATGCTGCTTCTCCTCTGCTTTGAGTGCAGCAGGATGCTGAAGGCAGCAGAAACTAAGCACTAAACCATGTATTAGTGCTATCGAAGAAAACTAGAATAACTGTAGAATAACCAAATATGGGGATCTATTTTCCCCATTAAGGAATGAAATCCAACTCTTCAAAACAGTTAAAGTGACCAAAGTGTTGGTGTGGGCATGGATTGTTATGACTCGGTGTGAGCTTGCCGTGCAGTAAAATAGCCCTTGGGAAACAGCTCTTTTCTAGCTTTGCTCTCTATCCAGAACCTGACAAGTGCTCAACTGTTACTGTTACATTCATGCTTCAGGTAAGGTATTTTATGAAGATACTTCGGCTAATTTGGATCACTGCACTTTGCCACAGTGCCACAGCAAGGAAAAAGTCTTGTGCTGGCTCTGCATCAGTATTTAAAGGGAATTATTAAGGAAATATTTCTTAGAAGTTTTCTATTAGGTCATAGGGGAGTTTGGCAAGAGTGCTAATACTACAGGAGCTCTAAACCTACTGTGGCAGTGGCATGTTAATATAATAATGCTGTTAGATTTTCACTACAAACTACAAACAAAAATCCAAGTCCATGAGCCTGAATGAAGAATAGTTTCATTATACTGTGTATGTCACAGTACTTTGTACACTAAAATTTTACTATATTTGGCTTATTGCTCCTTTCACATATACCCTTGTCTTATTACTTGGTCCTTTTTTCCTCCTTAAAGAGATGCTTTAGAAGCATTTTGAGATCTTGCTGATGCTATCCCTATAAAAGGAAGTTCTGATGGTGAAATGCCTGTGAATTTACTTTTACCCTGTGGAAAATAGGTAGATTTTGTTCAGTGCCCAGTATACAAAGTGTGGAAGCTAAAATATAAAAGTACAACATTTACCTGTTTGAATTTTTACTTCCAGCATAATGAACTTAATGGTGAAAAGGAACAATTTCTTAAAGGTCTCTGAGCTTTGCAAGTACATGAAGTATCAAAAGCAGAAGAATGTCTTTGTTCATAGCTGTTCCTCTCTAACCAAGAAGGACAAAAGGGGCGGGGGGGGGGGGGGGGTTGTTGGTTTGGGTTTTGTTTTAATTACAACTTGAACTCATACTTTGCCAGGCTGTGATAAATGTTTGCCCTTGCTTCCCACTTGCACGGAACTGGTAAAGTTCCATAGGGCTTTGAATCTACCAGTCTCTTAAGCCTTAAATACATCTGTGAGTACTTTTAGTTTTTTGTTAATAATTTCAATCAACAAACCCTTCATGGAGGAGAGCTTCAGTCATGACTTGCTATAAAATGTTATTTTGCTTTATATTGGAGAATAAAGTTATCATGGGCTGAGACACTTAAATTTCTGAACAGCTCATGACCGCTGTTTTAATACCCTTTCTGAATTTAGAGAGTATTTTGTAAATGATGGGCAACAAAGAAGTTACATTGCTACTGTAAATGCTCAGAAGTCTGATCTTTTACCCATTTTAAGACAAAAAAAAAAAGCTACAGGAAAAATGCAGATTTTTGTTTTCTAAGGACTAAGTGCAGTAAACACATACTGAGTTCAGTATGCTCTTGAGCCCTTAATCTCTTTAGGTTTATCTTAATTAAATCCAACATTAAATCAAGCCCATTTGTTTTTTTTTCTGGTGCATGGCATGAAGAGAAGTGATAGAAGATGAAGTTAGGTGCATTGCAAGGCTGAAGCTGGATTGCAGGTTCAGGGAGACCAGAGCAGGACATCAGCAGGGCTGACCAAGCATCTCTTCATGGCAGGACATGACTGTACCCTTCTTTGAATGAGGCCGCATTAGTGTTAGGAGAAAAAATTAACTGTTCCATGAAGTTTTCATGTACGGGTTTTACACAACCTTCCCCAACTGTAGTGTTGCTGAAATAACATCTGGGTCTATATGTGCAACTCAGAGGTTATATAAGCAAATTAATGTTATACCACAGTGACCATGGTAACATTTAGCAGAGGGAAACCCCATAAATAGCAGAAGGAAAAAAGTACTTGCAATAACTCTTTGAACAAATCAGTAGAAAATTGGGTTATTTTCACTTGGTTTGCTCTCTCAGCCTTCATGTGCCTCAAAGTCACTGTTTGCTTTAAATGTCCTCCCCTTGCACACAAACCTTCCCATCTCCAGTACCAAGAAAGGAGGGTAATCCTATCACATAGTGTACAGTGATTTACTTTGCTGCTGTAGCCTTTCCAACACAGGCATCTTGTATTCCTGCCACTTGAATATCTTTGTGAGGTCCAGAATACTTACAAAAAGTTGGTTTTCAGTGCTGAAGAAGTTTCATGTTTCTTTATGAAGGCAGCAGAGATATCTTTGTAAGTGTGTGTTGCAGTGGCAGAGGAGTAAATGCTTTAAAACCAGGCTTGAAATGAATTCAGACCCTGTCCTGTTTCAGCTGTCAGACGATGAAGCTGTTGAGTGGTTCAGCCTGGTCCATCTGCATGGAGTATTAGGAATATGCACACTCCAGCAAAATACATGTAAGAGTGATGCTGTGTTGATTCAGTTAAATGAAATCCCCCAGACACCAAAATTAATTCATACCAAAAAAAACCCTACCCAGAAACATTAAAAAAATGCCAAAAAGACCTTATTACTTGGGAAGCTGCAGAAGCAATCAGTAGCTGAAAGAAAGCAATAGGACTGGCTAAAGCCAGCTGAAGTGGCTGCACTAAGTGAGGCTGGAGATTTACCCAGGCTCTGAAGATCTCAGTGAAGACTGTCTACAAACAGGGCTTGTCCCCTGCAGGGTTTGGTTTCTGCCTCTACTCAGCGTGGTCCTGTGGTGACTCTTAGCAATGCCTAAGGTTTTGATGGTGCCAGTTGATGCTGAGAGCAGGGCTACTGCCCAGGGCAGAGGTGGGGAGAGCAGCAGCCCACCTGGGAGCCCTGGCAGCACTGGGCGCTGCTCAAGGGTTTCCTCACCCAGGGGAATTCCCAGTCGAGCTGTGCACACAGCTCTGCAAAACACTCCCTGCAATATCCCTGCAGCCTCAAGAGGCAGCCCTGGATTTTTCCATTTAGAGACCCTAGGACCAGTGTCTTTTAGCATGTGTCACAACAGAGTGTCAGGTAGTGTGGTTTTGCTGCCAGCCCCTTGTGGACCCTTCTTCAAGTCTCATGCAAATGTATTTTCTGAGCTTGCTTTCCACGTATCTCTGAGGTCTTGGCATGCCACCTTGCAAAGTTCCAAAGCCAGAGCAAGTTTCAAGATGCTTCCCAGGAAGCTTTACTGAAAACTCAAAACATTGCTCTGGGTTTCTGAGTTCTCAGACTGCAGAGGAAAAAACTATGCTGTTGGAGGCAGTCTGGTTAGATGACAGCACAATTCTTCCTGTCTCTCTGTGTGCCTTTGCTCATTCTCTTCCTTTTTCTCAAGGTTGTGCTTCAACCTTCTTGTGAAACCGCTGTGGTTTATTAGAGGAGTGCAAAGGCAGCAGCAGAGCTTTAGCAGTGTATGAGTACAGGGGCTCACAGAGCACCTTCAGTGTTTTGGAACTAATGAAATGCCTTTCCCTGGGATTTTACCCTAAAAATGTGGCCAACGAATGGACATCGGAGAGGATATGCCTCTGCATAGTCATCACAGGTTGCTGCAGGTTGAACTAAGACTTTTATCACATCAGTGCACTACTGCCTAGACCTCTGTGGGGTCTTTCACATTGTCACAGTGTCAGATACAGTGATGGTAACAGTGGCAAGAGCTTTTGTGAAGGGCCGTTTTGTGATCTGACAGCAAAACCTGTCCTAAGGTATTCATTAAATTGTTCCAGGCACCGGGACAGCCTATGATTATGTCAAACAGGGGAGTGAATTGTATGCTCTGCTTTCCCGGTATGCGCGAACTTAATCTGAAACTCTGCCTGGGAAGGTTAAACACAGACAGCTCTGTTTAGGGGAACTCCAAATGGGCAGAGTCCATCGCCCCAGAGGGTCACCTGTGGGGGACTGCCCGTGCCAGAAGTCTGTGCTGGTGTGGGAATGCTTTCCGTGCATGCAAGCTGCAGCTGAGCTTGTCCAAGGGGTTCCCTCAGATGTCAGGAGAACTGGATGTTCCCAGCAGATGCAATGCTCTCTGTGGCTCAGGCTCACATTTATACTTCTGGGAAGTGGTCCCCAAAACAGAAGCTGGAGTTCCCCAGGAAGCAGCTGCGTGGGGAACTCTGGGCTCCTCCTGCAGGAGAAACCACACTCCAGGAAGTGTTTAGTGGGGGGTTTTGACATGGAAAGGACAGGTTTCACAAGAAAAATGAGCCTTTTGGGAGTTCTAGACCTTACACAGAAATTACCCACCAGGGTATTCCTTAACCCTGCCAGGAAGAGGTGCCGGTAGAGTCAGGTTTGAGAATAACCCTTGTGTCATGTAGTGCAGAATAGGACACCAATGAGTCAAGTACAGGGAGCAGGACAGAGCAAAGGGCCCACAGGGCTGTGTTCAGGCTGCAGAGGTGAATGCCATTGTGCCGGAGTTGTGACTTCTGCAAGACACACTGCTCATGAGCACTTTTGCTTCTTACTGCCAAATTTTGTGACTTTGTTGGCAGTATTTTGATTTTTTTTTCCTGCAGTTTGTAAAGAGCACTGTTTTTAAAAAAACCCCAACCTTCATCTAAAAATAAATCTGTAGTCCTTGCAGTTAAATTAAAAAAAAACCAAACCAAAAAACCCCAATAAAACAGCTGACATAAAAACAAGACCTGGATACATTACAATAGTTCAGAAATCAGATAAGAATGTCCAAAATGTAACTAATTTTAAATTGCTTTGTAGGCAGGTTCGCCTCATGTTTTGGCCTGAGGCATAGAGATAGCAGCTGACATGACTTTTCAGCATTTTGGATTGACCACGCTGCTTGTCCCTGCTGCTGCTCCGATTTATCAGCTTTGTTTAAAGATCAAAGCATTTAGTATAAACAAGATGAAGTTGGAAACAGTCTGGCTTCTTGCGTGTTTATTTTCTCTGTTAAAGAGAAGAATGACCTAATCCAAAATTATTATCACTTCTTCAAAAAATTCAGAATGGAGAAATCATTTAGTTGCTTTGCAAGTAGAAAAGCAGTTCAAAAATGAATGCAGAGGCTGCAAATCAGTCTGCTAAGAAGAATCCAATCTGGCTAAACTGGCAAAATCAACAGTCCGGATAGCTATTAAAAAAAAAAAAAAGAAAAAAAGAGACATTCCAGCACATAAGATGTGAAAATGCCTAGAAGCTTCATGATCTCAACTCAGCCCAGAGAAGGAACCAGCAAAGAGCAGGTGTTTGACAGCTATGAACCATGAGGGAAGTGAACATGAATATCTGGCCAGCTCAGAGCACATTGACAGACATGATGAGTGACAGGGATTAGGGACCTGGGAAAACTTCCAGGAGAAGAAATTCCAAGGAGCAGTGGGTCCCATCTTGGCAGTCACCTGTTTGGGTGAGAAATAAAAAGAGCCAGAATTTACAGATCACAGTTCATCTGGTCCTGCAAAAAGTGCCATGAATTTTAAGAGAGAAAGAAGCAGCAGATTGTCATGCCCAGGCTACTGCAGGTGCTTGAAGGGATTGCCTGGGAGCAGACCTGGATTACTGCAGAGTTTTTGCTTGTGCTAAAGACGCTCCTGCCCTGCACTGCTGCAGGACCATCATCAGCAAAGAGGACTGGCAAAAATCCATGGCAATTTGCAGTAACTTAGATAAAGCAGAATTAAGGAAAGATCAAATTCCTGCTGGAGTCCAGGTTGTGTTAAGCAAACACTGCCCCTTCCTTTCCTCTCTTCATCTCTTCATCTGTAATAAGAGCCTTTTGGGCTGTGAAGGGATCTTTATTTTTCATTTACTCAAGAAAAGGAATCAGATTACCTTGGTGACAGCTCTCAAGTCATGTTTTTGTGACCACATGCTGAGTGGCAATGCTAGGATCTCCACCAGCACTATCAATTTCCACAGCTTATTGCTGAGGAAGTAAGCACACAAGCTGCTCCGTTCTAGGCACAGCAGAACTCTCAATCACTGTAGTACACCAGGCAAACTGCGTTTTAAAGAAAAATGCCACAGATACTTCAACTGGTAGGCCTGGGAGCCAGCTGTCCCGTGCTGGGGGTAAAGAATAACTGGGCAAAGTAACCAGAACAGGCAGCAGAGTGGTACCAGGTACTCTCTTTACAGCATCTGAAACACTTCAAGCTCCCCATGGGTCCCCAAAGAAAGCCAGAGGAAGGAGGCAGGCAGTGGAATGAGTGGCCAGCCTCCATCTAGGCAGGCTAGCACCTGCACTGTCCTTTCCTGGTTATTAAAAACTGGTCAAAATGTGTCTGGGCCTTATGTGATGGTACTTACCTTCTGGGGTGTGAGAACATAGTGTTCTGACCACATGAGAAAATAGCAATGCTGCAGTCTGCTGCCTCCACTATAAAATGGATTTGCCAAGAGCATGGGCAGGTTCACACAATAGAGCAGCAAGTAAACAATTTGTGTAGTAAGTAAGAAATGTGTAACAACTTTTGAATTCCCGACTCCTTGCTGGTATCCTCCTGGTTATTCTAGCTGAATGCTTACTTGGTACCATGAATGGCATGAGCCCTGAATCCCTTCCTTGTAGCCAAGGGGAGATTCTCAGTCTTCTCTCTGTCATATTCCCTTCCTATGAGGGCAACACAGATTCCAATCCCAAAATCAGTGTCAGCCATGCTGGAGAAGTTACTACAGCTAGGTCCATCTAAGCAAGTCATGCAGCCCCTTGGGAAGGGATCCTGCAGAGGAAAACAGTCAATGCAGAGACCCATGGGGCCACACATCCCTGTGGTTTTATCACAGACCAGCTGTAACTTGCTCCTGTGGCTCGCATGTGTGTTTATGGTTGGAGTGATCTAAGTTTCCCCTGTTAGAAATCCGGATTGCACGCTCCAGGGACTGGAGCTGCACTGGGAACCGCAGTAAGGGGGGAAACCACAAAATTATTTAAAAAATGTGTTTGTGATCCAAATTAAACTACCAGCCTGGCAATACAAGAGATAACAGGTGCCTTGCTCAATGCCTTATTGGTGACTGAACCCCCCCCAGGTCAGCATCCTGACACTTTCTAGCTGGGAGAACTGGAGGGCCAACTGCATCTTAAAAAATGAAGAAAATCACTGCTAGCTATCTGTCCTTCTCCATATTTCTGTGTCTGTCTGTCTCTATGGGCAGCAACTGAATGCTTCTATTTTGCATATCAATATGATTTCACTTTTCTTTCACTTAAAATTTGTTTCAGTTTGAAGTGGCTGATGCCAGGCTGGCTGGCAAGCTACCAGTATCTCATTCTCTAAGGAACAGCAGTCCCAGATGGGACTGTGCAACCGAGTGCCACTGGCTGCAGGCAAGGTCCCTGTGGATGCAGGGCATCCTGCTCCAAGCTGTGAGGGCTGGTTGGAAGCAGAAAAAGGCAACTGGGAACTGGAGAGATGATGGCATAGCCCAGGACAGGGAACACCCAAATCCTGGCTGCCTCCAAAATTATAACTCTTGCCTTGCCTTGCCTTGCCTTCTTTGGCATTTTCTACGGACTAAAATCTGTGTGTCACCTCCTGTGAGAGCTGCAGATATCATTACAGGTGTTGGCTCAGAGATGGACTTGCTAATAAATATTATTCTGTTAATTATATATCTACCATGGGTTTTCCTAAAATACCAGATGCTGCTATGTAAACACCACAGTTATCTAGATAGGTTATCTCACACCCTTCCTCCCCCTGTTTCCCATTTGTCACCATCTTGTGATGCCCCAAGTGCCGGCAGATGCTGGCCATGCTTACGCCCATGGATGCTTGGGGCAACACAGTTCTGGAGCTGCAAGGTAGAAGGGGAGCTACTGGGTGTAACTCAGAAAAGAAATGATGCAATTCTTAGAAATTAATGACGTAGTACCAAGTAGGGCAATGTTTTGAAATAGGAATGGATTGTTATTGCATACTAAGCTGGTTGTGCATCCAGGTTGAGGTATACAGAGTGGGTGGGCTGCACTCAGCTGGGAGGAGCGGGGCACACGGCCAGCCCCGGACAATGTGTGTATTTGTGTGCCTGGTGGCAAGCAAATCCGTCACCCTCTTCGGAGAGTACTGCAAAAGGGAGTGGGGCCTGCCAGACGGCAGACATCCGGAAAGGCACAAGGAGACAGCACAGCATGACTGCATCGTGCGTGGCAGTAAGCACACTGGGGCTGTCCACAGATGGGAATGTGCAAATCGCAGCCCTGGGCAGAGCTCAGCAAACATTGACAAAGGCAGACCTCAACTCCCCAGACTTGTCTGAGGAACTGAAAATTCAGGATGACAGTCCAGATCAATCTCATCTTCTGAGGTTGCCTAAATCTGGAGGAAGTGGCAAGCCTAGATGTGGCTGAGCTGATCTTGGTGCAGGGCACACAGAAGGGCTGAAGGAAGATAAGCTGACTGACAGCTCATTAGTTCTGGAGCTAATTAGAGTCTGGATTATAATCTGCAGCATTTCTCTCTCTATAGACCTGTCTGTGCACAAGACAGAATAAAATTCCAAAATAAGAAAGCACAAGGAATGCAAGTATGTTCCCTTTTCTACCCCCAGCCTCCTTTGCTAGTCACTCTCCCTCGGTAGCCACAGAATAAGGTATCCTAGAGCAGCTGAATGCCAATGTGGAATAGGGAGGAGGAATTTTTATGTAGCTGTTTTCTCAGTTGCATCATGCTACTACTCCCAAAAATGGAATTCCATGAAATGAAGACAAGAATGACTGGAAGAAAGCTTTTCCTTATTTATTTTTGGTTTTGTTTTGGTTTGTTGGGTTATTTTTTTTTTCTCTACAGCATCCAGTCTGTATTTAACTTGCTTCTTTACAAAGCATTTTGTCTTTTTTTTCCCCTCTCAAGGCAGGCTGAGGAGATATCAACATGGGGCTCGTGCCTCCTCCCCTGCCTGGCCTGCCTCAGCTCAGCACACAGTTTGCAAGGATGACCTCAGCTAGGCAAGGTTGAGCTGCAGTTCCCTGGGGACAGGGTCCTTACCTGAGACTTCAAGGCTAAGCAACAAGCCTCTGCACAACACACTGAATCAATCCTCTGTGTGATAAGTTGGGCCAGTCGTTTAGCTTCACATGTCCTTTAGTTTTATTCATTTCCCATACGAGCCCAAATAAGAGAAGGCTAAGGCATCTCTCTTGATCCAAGTAAAACCAGCTCAAAGTAGTTGAATTAATTTACACCAAGAAACAAATGTGCTTAGACAAAACAGTAAATGTTTCTGAAGCCAGCTACGGACGAGTTTTTCTGAGTTCCACCTCATTCCAGAAACAAAAAGACCTTACAGAAACACCACAATTTGGGTGTTGGTCTGTGACATATTTTAATATCTTCTGTGCAGCAGCTCTTGAGACAATGTTGGGTGTGTGTTTGTGTCAGAGATCGACAGAAAGGTGCTTTGTAAAGGTACAAGGCTCTTCCACACTGCCATGATATAATGGGTTGTTAGTGACTTGTCAGTTCATGTTTTCAATTACTGTTATTACTATTATTTCCAAACTGTGGGAGTTTCTAAAATTGCTTTATATCAGATAATAAGTACACTCATTTTTCAGTTACACTAATTAGAGTTCTGAGTTTGATTCTGCCACCTCGATGGCTCCCAGAGCTGGGACTGGTTACCATACACACAAAGCTCTTAGCTCGTCTCCACAAATAAATTACAACCTTAAAGTTTTAACTCTTGATGTCCCAAAGACCATCTTTCCTACCTCTGGCTTTTCCATGGCTCATTCCTGTTGTTTCTTCAGAGTTTCTCTCCCATCAAATGATGTATCCTGAAAAAAAAAAAAGTATCTTTTTGTCCAAAATAAAAGTGCAATCCCTTAGCAATACCCGTCCCATGGCACACTGCTGTAGAGCACATTTCTTTCAAGCTTCCTGAATGAACAGCTCCCATATTATCTTCTCCTTTGCCATTCTTGTGTTTCCTCTCAGTTGTACACGCATTTCTCAGTCCTGAGAGGGGACACTGCTGACCATTGCCAGGCTACGGTCTGGAGCAGCCTAAAAATGTTGTGCATGCCCATCTAGCTGAAAACAAAGCCGGTGAGCAGTGGGTAGAGCTGAGAAAAATCTTGCTTTTAAAAACTGCCTTAGGAAATATATCTGAGTCTGACCTAAAAAGAAGCAAAGCAGCAGAGCAAGTCAGTCAGAGTAAAGACAGGGAAGTATTCAATAGTGTGGCAGTACTGCATGCAATAAAGATTAATGTAGGCTGTTATACCAGAAAAAAAAAGTTTTCCTGAAAATGTTATGGTATTCCACAGGACTATAGCTATAAGGGGCCATTGCAAAGGAAGAACAAACCAAAGAAAAAAAAATCCAGACCTTATGAAACCTTGTAATATGGTCCACAAGGGCTTGCAATAAAGTGGGGAAAAGATCCTACATTAACTAATAGAAGTAGCTGAAAAATTTTTAAAGCCTTGTTAGGAGACTGTATATGTATTTTATGGTCCACTTCCTGTCTGCTGGATATCATTTTCTCAGAGAAAATCTAAATCTGCCTTTTTAATTACTGGAAGTTAAGTAGAGCCCAGAAACTGTGGCATAACAGTTAGCTCTGTCTAATCAACTAAACTGTTTTGCTCCTCACTAGACTATATTTGCATGTCATTCACTTTCCTGATTACCTTCTCACACAGAAATTGGCTGCTGTCCTATTGCCAGAAGCATCTCAGCTCATTTTCTTACACTGTGAACACAAAGGAGCTGCTGGTGGATATCCATTATGATGCTCACTTCACACCTTACATTTGACATCAACCGAGTGCCTGCACCTTCCAGGCTCATTACAAAGCCTCTCTTATTCTCAGCACTGATATAGAGGGTTTCCTATCTGTGCAACGGCTTAAATTGCTCACATAGTAAACTTATCCTCCATGGAACTGGCAGCGTGGGGAGAGATGAAATGGCCCTCCGGGAGCTCAGGACAGAACCAGGCCTGTTGATGGCTGCCTGCATGTGTTGGCACACAGGGCAGCTCACTCCAGCTTACATCCAACCACTGAACTGGTATGTGGTTTTACTAAAGATGCAGAAAGAGCCAAAAGGACTCTTCCTTTAAACATGCCAAGGTTAGAACATAGTGAGTTTATTTCAAAGAAAAAAAATATACAAATTCTCCATTTTCTAGGACATTTCTTTGATATCTAACAACATTATTTGTAGCCAGTGTTTCCATCAACACTATGAGACAGCTCCCCAGCCTAACCTATCAATGGTCCAGTTACCGCATACAATCAATACATCCTCCTTTCTGAGGTAATTGGATGTATTAATAAAGCAAACAACAACCAAATCATAAAAGTGAGCTCAAAACACTGTTCCTGGCTTGGTTTCTGCTAGGGGCCACATTGTAGAGGTGATGAACTCAGACTCTTTCCCTTGGTTTTTTACATGCTGAGAACATGTCTTGGGGTGCCAGAGATGCCAAAGAAGCTGTTTCAGTCTCCCTTAAAGACTGCATCCCAAAATAGACCCCCTGTCTTCAGGAGAACAGTACCAACCCCTTACACATGGTTGTTGAGGGAGATTTTAGGTCATTAAGATTCAATGAGTAATACATTTGAAAATGCAATTTATAAGTATTTCAGTCATTCATGAAAAGTTTTGCTGCAGAATAAAGCTTGATAATGTCTGTGATTGTACCTTGACCTGATGAAAGATCTGAACGGAAACTTGTAGAGTAGGAAATATTTATTCTGGCAGTGTGTCAGTAGACAATGTCTACTGCTTTTATTGCTTTGTGGAATAAAAGTTTTGAATTTTGCTCATTACTGAGCCATATATTGTCTTGAAATTGGCAGCAGTAACACCCAGCTGGATGCTGGTATGTTTTGTGTTTGCAAACAGACTGATCCATGGGAAACAATCTAGCAGACAAATCAACTTCTTGATGAATTAAACAAAATCTTTACTTGGATATGAGACATTTGAGCCCAAGGGAGCTATTATTTTGGAAAAGGCCCATAAAAGGACTTTTTAAGACAGGGACTTTGTGAGTCTTTATGATATTCTTCAACTGCCGTTAGTTATGCCTTGTTTTGCATAACACAGTGGATTTTTATAAAACAATAACTTCATGTAAATGGTACTGGGATCCAAAACTCAGAGATGAAAGCCAGAAGAGTGCTCAGTGCCTGGCCAAGCCAGTGAGATGCTTAAATTGTTCTTCTTCTGCCTGTCCTTGGGACAGGAACTGGCATTTCCTATCTGTATCTCTGTCACATAGCACTGAGAATATCCTTCTTATAAACAAAGAGAGAGGTAGAAAAATCACCCCAAAATAACTGAATCCTCAGTACCAAAACTAAGCATAGCATGAAGAGATAGTTTGTGAGTGCTCATAGCCAGTCCTATCAACTCTCACAGCCTTGTGAATGTCATGGGATCTGTTGTTTTCTTAATTCCCCAGCTGAGGGTAATCAAGGAACCACATGATAACCTTGACTTCATTAACACAATAATAAAAAAAAATCACATGTAAATAACTCATTTTGTGATTGCTGAGTAAAAATGAAGCCGGGCTTAGATCCTGAAGGTAAATAAAATCACCTGATGGTAATCCCGATCCTTTATTCACTCCTCATGGGTTATCATTCCCAATGTTTCTGAGCTGCCTCTTAGACACGATCACACAAAAGAGTGGTTGTCCATGAAATGTCCTGTAACGGTCTTTGCATTCACCCCCAGTCAGCAACTTTTATAGGTTTTTTTTCCTCCTTGACTGGTCCAAAAGCTTGTGCTGACAATCAGCCTACAGCAATGTGCGCTGGATAGTCTCACAATTTACACATGATTTGTTCTCTCTCTAGCTTTAATGAAGGCCTCATGTGTTCTTCTCCTCTGAAAATGTTGTATGCCCCTGCTATTACACACATACTCTTTGGAAGTAGTTTCTATTCTCACAAGACTTCCCACGTGATGTTGGGGAAGTGGCCCTAACTGTTCCTCCACTCTTTCTGTATAAAATGCAGATAATTGTATTTCCCATCCTGATCTGTTTTGGACAGGTTGTTTCTTAGAGCAGGTATGTTATATAAAGCCAGGCTTTATAACCTATCTCCGTTTACTTTATGTATCCCTTGGAGCAGGGACAGGGATTCAGCCTCTTCTGCTGCCAGGTTGGGCCAGAGGGCATGTGACAAAGGGAGGAAGCAGACACTGTCCCCACAGCTGTGCACAGGCTGAGTGCCAGCAATTACAGCCTGGACACTCACAGATGAGCAATCTTGCACTGGGTTACATAAAACACCAACTGAGAACAGCTTAAGGCTGTTAATGCTGCCCTGAGCTGGGGCTGGCAGATAACCATTCAGGGGCATTTTTAAATTACAAAAAAACCAAAAAGAATCAGGTTCAATCTATAACTCATGTCAAAGAATATGCTTTGGGCAGGACTTTTGCCAAATATTGGGATGATACCATTTGCTCTCTTGTAGCACAGCTTTCAGAGATGGGCAAGCAGATTCTTGTCACGTGACTTTGTCTGGACTATGATGAGCGTCAAAGACAAAGTTTCCTTATTTTTGCCTTGAATTCATGTAGCTTTAAGATGTCACTTAACCATAGCTTTAACCATGTTTCAGAGTTTGACTCCTTGATATTTTCAGGAAGGAATGCGAAAAAGAAAGAAAAACATAATAGTTTCCTATCATCAAATATTTTGGGTGAGTCATTTGCCTGCATCGCCAGATAAATGCAACAGGACATCCTGTGGCCGTTGAGCAGTTTCTTTAACTTCTCCCTTTTTTTGCCTACAACATAAATAGTGAGGTAGGAAAGAAAGTGGCAGTAGAGTCCTGTCTAGGTGCCCCTCTTTGCTTGGGTTCTCTTCCACATCAGGAGAGGGGAGTCAGTCACCTCTGGTACTACCTACACTTGGTGCTGGGATATACAGATGGATTGTGCTCTGCTCCTGGCCACCAGCAGGTAATTCAAAGGCAAAACCTCCTGAGTGCATTTAGAGAAGCTGATGTTATTTTCCTGAGCCTTTTGCCTTGTGGAGGAGTTTCTTCACTGGAGTTCTTCTGGGAAAGACCTCGAAGGGGCATTTCTCTGCCACCAGTCCTTTCTCTCATCCAAGTTCAAGACTAACCTTCCCCAGCTAAATTTTTAGGTCTTGCATGCCCAGTAGAAGAATTTCTAAGAGATTTTACTCATTTCGTTTGAATGCCAGTAAAGGGATACAGATGGCTAGAATACCAGTAAGAGTGATGTAACTGAAGTCAAACAAATGCTGCTCCCAACAAAAGAAAGCAATAGATCGGAACACCATCATTCTGGTCATAGAGTTGGCATATTTAAAGAGACAGAAGGAAAAGCTGAAGAACTGGCAAAATAAAATACTTCTTTCTACTCTATATGCAAGTACAAACAGAGCTTTGAAACTTAGATCTATAAAAAGTCAATCTGATCTTACGCAAAGGCCTTAGAAAAAAAATAATCTGATCCGAGGAAGATAAACATCTAGTCAGAAATCTTAGAGTAAGCCTGAGAGATAGTTTGCATATGTGTGAGTATACATATATAATCACCAAAAATTAAACAGACAGCTTTATGTTGACAGTTCAAGTGAGAGGGAATTAGTGGAAAGAAAACAAATCAATAAAGCATAACTTCCAGTAATAGTTCTTGGCAGAATTTTGGAGGCATGACTTCACATGAATTAACTGGAACCTCCTGAAATTTATCTCCCTCCTCAAAATCCTTTTCCAAACTTGTCACTACTATGATGCTTAGAAGTTGATGAAACTGGAATTTTCATCAATAAAAAGGGTTTTATTTCATTTTTAATTGTCTTTTTATTATATATTCCCTTTACATCATGTCAAGAAATGCTCTACTTTGTTTATAGAGTACTTAGCGCAGTGGTCTTCTGTTGTGGCCATGGTTTCTATTAACCCTACTAATAATTACCAGGAGCCAAATCTATGAGTAAATAAGTCTGACAGTGAAATGAAGAAATGATTTGACAGTGAAATGAAGAAATATCAATGTCTAACTGCTGTCATGTAGGTTTAATTGTGCCACCGTTCTTCCCCTCTCCCCCATAGACGCAGAGCTTCAGAAGGCTGAACAATAAAGATAAGGCTCCTTGGTTTCATTTGATATTTACATCACCATTATCTTTAGGATGAGAAGTTCCCCATAGTTCTTTTACACACCTCTCATCCAGACTTCTCCCACTCCCTCATTCTTCGAGTGTTTTCCTGATCTGGTCACAGGTATGCTGGCAGCAGGCATTCTGTTCTTTGTATTGGCAAACTTCCTCCTCGCTCCATTTTTCAATCACTGATTCTTTTCCTCTTCCAATTCCATCTATTTCTCAACAATTTTTGTCAACAAAACACCTTCTACTCCCTATCTGCTTTCCACATCAGATTCATGCCTTAAGTCTAGACTGGAAGTCTTTAGGGCAGGGACTATCTCTAGGTTAACACTCATATATGTTTACTTATCCTCAAAAAGCCTCAGCTTCAAACCTCAAAGTCCAATTACAGTAACTAATGTTGGTGTGGGTGAAAAGGTTTTAGCCTATTAATTCCAGGCACCACTCTAAGCAATACTTTCTAGTCTTAACCAAAAGCTGCAGGTAACTATCCATTTCTTCCTGGCCCTCCTATCTCCTGAACAATTCTTTCATCCAGCTTCAGGCTCTGCAGCTTTTCTTGAGACTGTTCAGTTCTTGTAGTATAGAGTCCTTTCTTTTTTTCTCTTTTATTTGCAATAGCCTTCCTGAAAATTTTGGGTTTCCCCAGCTTTTCTTCAAATATTCAAATATTACCTGAACCTCTTCTAATTGTTTTTACACTATTGTTTTCTAAAGACTTTGATTTAGCTGGCTTAGTAAAATATGCAATGAAAAAAAGCCAGAGGAAAAAAAAGTGTTCCTTTGTCCCAGATGTTATTTGTATTTCTGTAATAGCTGGGAACTCTATATATAGTTTACCCACTAACCTGATTTCAGTGTTTGTTGTTGGTGATTTTGGTATCACTTTTCTATTACATTCTTATCACCTAGTCTGGTGTAATCACCGTAATCCTTTACTGTTCTTGGTACTTCAGAGGACACCTAATACTCTAGTTTAAAGTTGTACTTGTTTCCTTTATCACTGATGACTGACACAATTGAACTAGTTCACAAAAATAGTCTTTTCTGAGTACTTAGTTGAAAAATTTTTGTTTAAATCATTCCAGGAAATAAATAATGGAGCTGGGAAGGTTAGGTTTTTACATTTACATTTACCATTTTGTTTATTTATTTTTGTGCAGCCTGCTTCAATATAACCCACTACTGGATAATGTCAAAAAGCATAACACAAAGCATGTGCAGCAGCATGTTCAAAGGTGACATACTTGTTTTTGTATGAGGAGCAGGTAATTCTCCACCTACTGCCTCTATCTGGCCTGCTTTGTCTGGCCAAAATGTATATTTGTCAGAGAACTGGTGGATGGCTTGCATGGAGGTCACATTGTCCCTTTCCTTTAGTATAGCACAAACCATCCTCAAGATTCATGGTTTTGTTTGCAGGCAATGCAAGAGAATGATAAAGGAACGAAGGAAGCTGCCCTTTCATGGCTTGGCTTTGCCCCAGTCTACTGGAAGTCTGGGTGATGGAGCCAGCAGCTGCAGAGCAGGGGTGTCCCAGGAGGTGACATGGTGTGGCCTCCCAGAAGCTGTCGCCTGTGCCTGTTGCTGCCTGAGGCTCTGGCAAATGCTGCATGACCCCTCTGCACTGGAGTCTGATCCTGGCTGATGCACTCAGCCTCAGAGTGCTGCAGACAGCTTCTGTCAGAGGCAGGTGCACGGTGTGATGGTCTCGGGCAGGTGCTTCCTGACCACCTTGGAGCTGAGCTGAGGCATAGCCTTGCCTTCGTCCACCCAGTCAGCTGAAGAAGAACCATCAGACTCTCCTACAGACATCTTTGTGCCTCGCAAACATCTACCTCTGCCTCTCTGCCTTCACATTCTTGCCACAGCCCAGTGTGGCAGACACACTCCCCCTCTCTGTAAATTCATACATACAGATAGCATGAGCAGCCAAAATGCAAAGAGTGGATTTATTTCATGGCCTCACTAACAAGGCCTGGCCGCAGAGACACAGGGACACAGGCTTCTAAGTTTGGCTAAGCTCATCCTAGCTGGCAGCAGGGAGGGGGGCTTGCTGCCTGCCTCACTACAACAAAAGATGTCTGCATGTCCCTGACAGGAATTCTTCTCAAAACAGGCAGGGGATGAACAACAGTAGCCGTAAGAAATAGTGTTTTCCCACACCAACATTTTTAGTGTTCCCAGCTTCAAGGTCACTTTGAGCAAAACTATTCTCTCCTCATCAATCTTCCTGTTTTAACCCTTTCCTCCCAAGAGCCTCACAAGTGCAACACACAGGAAAGCAGTCCTGGAATACTGAGTGAAGATCACCCCCATTGGCTGGGGGCTGTTGTTCCCCCCAGGCCTCCTCACATTCACACACTCCCCGTTTGAAGGTCCAAAAGGTTTTGGGATCTCCTTGTCAGCTCGCTCCTGGCACATGCCACTGAAGTGTGGCTGTTGCGTGGAGAAGTCCTCTACACTACCAAGTTCCTCTTTCCTCTGTCTATCTCATGCAACCTGGCAGTTTCTTTCAGCTGTGGGAATCCCACAGGACTTCTTCACAGAGATTTTCACTGTTTCCCTTTTTAAAGAAGCAGCCCATGCTGGTTCCTGTTTATCTTCATTTGTAGTCTCCACTGTGCAGATAAGGGGGAAGCCACAAGATCAAAAGCAAACGGGCTGCTTAGTCCTTGAGGACTTTATCTGCTGTGCCTGAGGGATCTGTCATTTCAATGACATTTCTAAGTGCCAAAATTAAATATTTTTATCACAGAGTCAATTAGGTTGGAAAAGACCTCTAAGATCATCAAGTCCAATCTTCTCATTCTGCGCAGTTTATATTCTGGGCCAATTCTTTCAGGAAACACCAGTGTGCAAGGTTTCTTTATGTGTTTATAATTAGTGAGCAGCCTTAACTTAGCTCTGCATGCCATAAAAGCAAGTTAATACAGCTGTTGGTAGTCAAAACCAGACTCCTGACAAAACTGTTATTCATAACTCTCCTTTCAAAAAGCAATATATTAATGACTGCAGTTCTCAGGTATTTGCTGCTTGGATTTTTGTTTATATGCAGTTATAATATTTATTATAATTATACAATTATAATTGTATTATTGCAATTATTGTAATTTTGTCTTTTTTCATACATTTTGCCTCATACTTGGGACAAATGTATCTTAATATCTCTGTTATTTTTGTGGTTTTTCATCAGGATTTTGCTATTCCTGTCATTACATTATATTGGATGTTAAGAGCTCTGTTTCTAAATCTGGCTTCTAAATATCAAGCAGGGAACTATCTGCACACAGTGGAAGTGCTGCCCTATGCAGACACTGGATACAGCATCAGAGTACAATTTCAATGGGTGGGCTCAACTTCATGGTAATGAAGTTGTGTGTGACTCTTCCAGCAGATTTCTCATTCAATGGATTTCTTCTAGCCACTATCTGCAGATCAGCAAAGAGCTAAAACAACTTTTTCCCATTCAAAGACAACCAGGAATGGGAGAGCATGACGAAAAATTGCAGAGTGGAAGGTGAATAAATAGCATAGTCCCACTTTGGGGCCAGAGTTGCTGACGGCTGACTAGATGGGGAAAGAGGGTTGACTGGGGTGGATTGAAGAGACACTTATTGAGAAGAAAGCCTTAAGGAAACAGAGATCAGCAGATCAAAGCCATTTAGTGTCCAATTTCTCACTCAAATCAGGGCTAGCTTCAAAGTTGGATCAGGTTGCTGAGGGTCCTGTCTAGGATTTCCAAGTGTCTCCATGGATGGAGATCCTACAGGCTCTCTGGGCACTCGTTGGTTTAACTACCTTCATGAAGAAAATACTTTTCCTTATATCCATCTGGCATTTTTACAGCTGTAACTTTGGCCATCGCATCTTATCATTTCATTCTGCACCTCCAAAAAATCTGGCACCTTCTTCCCTATGACACATTTTCAAGTAGCTGAAGACTAAAATTAGACCTTCATCCAGCCATTCCTTCTCCATGATTAACGCAGTATTCAGCTTTTCTTCATGCATCATTGTGATGCAGTTCTCTAACCATCTTTGTGGCCCTCTGCTGAACCAGCTCCAGTCTGCAAATTGATCACTGATGAGGAAGGGGTGAAAGGTAATAGGGTAGAAGAAAAAGTAGGAGAATAAAGAGAACAAGGAGGAAAACCTTCAAAAAGCAAAGCCCAGAGCAATTAGGATACCACATGCAAAAGAAAATAGAAGGTAGGAAGGCAAAAAAATAGCCTGAGAATTTTCTCATGTCCACATAGTTCCAGCTGTGCTCTGTAGTAGCTTTTTTACTAGATTACTAGAGCATCTCAATAATTTTTTTCAAAAAGCTTTTATCTGAGAGAGCTGTTGTTCCACTGGTTCATTTTAAAGGTTAGCATTGATGTGGGTTTCTCTCAAAAATGGCTTACTAAAAGTCTAATTAATTTTGCAGTAGTGTGTATAAATTATGGAGAGTGTAAAGTAGGAGGTTATTCACATAACATAGTTGCCCAGAAAAGTGAGTGATGTTGGTTTTTGCACCAGACTTGTTCTCTCACAGACACTCATGCCTAAGACAAACAACCCTTAGATACAGAGCAGGAGTGGCAGTGATTCCCAGGTTCGGATTCCTTTATTTTCTGTATCACAGAAGGCACGTCCATGAGATGCTGTGCAGCCACAATTCCCATTTGTTTTGAAGAATCCTCATCTTCTGGAAGCCACTCACTAAAGATTCATGTGACAATTTTTGCTCAAAATGGTTGTCAGGGCTGTAGCTGTCACGAATAGAAATGTCTTCTAGTGCTTTGGGACTACTGTGAACTTTTCCTCTGATCATGAGCTTGGCAGATTAACTGGCTGTTGCTCAATGACCCTGTTACTGTAGCTGGCAGACATTGATTGGACACATCAGGGCAGGCAGGTTCTTTGAAGGCTGGGTAATGTCAGTCCCTGGCAATGCACTACATTCATGCAGAGGTGATGGCAAAGCAGAGCAACATTTGAGTAATGTCACCAAGTGTATTGGTTTAGCATAAATAGTAGGAAAAACCAATTGTTGATCCATTTTAGAACTAACAGCTAAGCTGGCCAATCAGGTAAAAAGTGTACACCCCCTGGGACACCGCTTAAAAACAGGAATCTTGGGAGACCCGCCCTCTTTCCAGGGACTCTGAGCCATGAGGTAACATCGCGGCTGGGCCGGGAGGGGTCCCGGGCCTCAGGGCCCCGGGAGTCCCCGGGAGGCCCCGGGAGCCGTGGCTGGGCCGAGGGGCCGAGATCAGGGCCAGCCCTCCGGATAGCCGGGCGATCTAGAGCATCTGAGCTCGGCAGATGCCGCAGAGAGGGGGAGATGGCCCCGGCCCCATCCCCCAGCCCCCGGGTCCCCGGAGAGCAGCACCGAGCCCAGGCTGAGTTAAAAACGCACCCCATAAGACCGAGGGGTGGAAAAGGAGAAAAGACCTGG
>WBMY01011116.1:620798-652188 GCA_013397315.1 Donacobius atricapilla
ATTGTGAAGCTGTGCATCTTTAAAAGGTGAAACCCCGTGCTTTAAATCCACAAGCCCTTATGTAGTGATATAAAAAGCTGCATTTGGGAAGCTCACATGATGCAGTGTTGGGCGGGCTGCGTTAGTGGAGCTGGAAGCCACAAACAGACTGTGTCTCTTGTGGAAAGTTACCAGAAGAATCAGGAGGGACTTCTCTCTCTCAAAAGACTGAATGAAAGACTATTTTATTAAGTGATGCTGACTTAAGAGTTCTGATGTTTTGTTCCTTTGCATTGTTTTTCGTGGAAAAGTAGATTGTTGCTAGGGAGGAAGAGGGGTTGTTTTTGAGAGGGTTTCGTAGTTGGTTTTTGTTTGTTTACCTTTACTGTATGTTAATAAATCTAACTGTTTCTATTTTTGAACTGAACCGGTTTTGCTTTTCTTTTAATCCTATTCCACTAAAATGAAAATTAGGCGAATGTGATAACCACTACACCAAGCAATGGGAAAACAGCCCCTATAATTTAAAATGTGTGCACATTTGCCTTTTTAGAGGAAATATTTAGTGTATTACTCAGTCAATTAGATATTTCACATTTTCAGCAATACCTGCAAATTATGAATCATCTACATCTGCTGTGGGTATTTTTTCCGTTTTAAAAAATCTTCCTGACTAATCTATTTGATTAGTCATCTAAGTGCATGTCAATAGTTTTCCAAAACTGTGACCTTTATTGAAATAATAATGTTATCAATAAGGGATGGAATTTCACCAAGGGTGAGTCCTGCCTGACCAACCTTGTGACCTTTTAAGATGGAGTGATGACATTAATGGACAAGGGAAGGATTACAGATGTCATTTATCTAGACTGATGTAAAACTGTTAGCATGGTACCCCACAACATCCTTCTCACTAATTAGGAGAGAGATGGATTTGATTAGCTGGATAAGAAATCAAAGGGACAGTTGCATCCAGAGGGTAGTGGCCAATGGCTCAGAGTGTCAATGGACATCAGTGCCATGTGAGGTCTGTACTGAGACCAGTGTTATTTAACATCTTTATTCATGACGTAGACAAAAGGATTGAATGCACCCTCAGCATATTTTGAGATGACACCAAACTGGGTGGTGCAGTTTTCACACCTGAAGGATGGGATGCCATCCAGAGGGGCCTGGACAGTCTCAAGAAGTATGGGAATCTCAGTTTAATGAGGTTTAATAAGACCAAATGCTGGTGCTGAATTTGGGTGAGGGCAACCCCCTGTCTCAACACAGGCCGGGAATGAACAGATCCAGAGCAGCCCTGCAAGAAGGACTTGGGGGTGTTGGTGGATGAGAGGCTGGACATGACCCAGCCATGTGCACTCACTGCCCAGAAAGCCAAAGTGTCCTGGGCTGCATCCAAGGAAGTGTGGCCAGCAGGGTGAGGGAGGGGGTTCTGCCCCTCTGCCCCACTCTGGTGAGATCCCACCTGGAGAGCTGCATTCAGCTCTGGGGCCCCAGCACAGGAAGGATACAGACCTGTTGGAGTGAGTCCAGAGGAGGGCCACCAAGATGATTAGAGGGATGGAGCACCTCTCCTATGAGGAAAGGCTAAGAGAATTGAGCTTGTTTAGCCTGGAAAAGGCTCGGGTGTGAACTAATTGTGAACTTTCAGTATTTGAAGGGAGCCTGCAGGAAAGATGGAGAAGAGATGAAGGATCTTTTTGCAAGAGCAAAAGGTGACAAGGACAAGAGGGAATGACCAAATTGAAAGAGAGCACGTTTAGCTTAGACATTAGGGAGAAATTCTTTTCTGTGGGAGTGGAGAGGCACTGTAACAGGTTGCACATAGAAGTTGTGAGAGCCCCATTCCAGGAAGTCCTGCCCCAGGTTGAATGGAGCTCTGATCAACCTGTTCTAGTGAAAAGCATCCCTGTCCACACCAGGGGGTTTAAACTAGATGATCTTTGAGGTCTTTTTCAACCCCAACCATTCTGTGGTTCTATGATTCTCTGAATCCAATTCTCTGAACTCTTTTGGTGACAATATCCAAGGTGCTGGGAGTCCCTTAGTAGCTACACATTTTCTGGATGGTTCTGATACCCTCCATTCTCTTTGTAGATCCCTATTTAGTAGCCTTCCTGGGAGGTGAAAGACTTGGAAAACATGTATTATCTTTTTTATTTTTCAAGCCAAATATAATGCAGATTTTTTTCCTATTTATGTTCATCAGCTTTATTTAGCACAAATGTAAACCTGGAAAAACTCTTTCTATAATAATTTATGTAGAAATTGAAATTAAATTACAATCTACTGTGTATCCTGTTTTAGTTAAGAACATTAAAGATTGGTTCATTCAGTTTTTCTCTGGGCTGCACATTTCAGAAGACCACTCACAGCTGCACTTGAAGAAATTCTGTTATAATTGTCATAATAATGACAAGCAAAAAGCATATTAGCCATAATTATCATTAAGCAATTTGCATGCCTAAAGCAATGTATGCTTCTCTGTTGGTTTGGAGACTACACAGTGCATATCTGTGTTACTTTTTGTGAGTATGCTCAACTTACATCTGAGTACCAGGAAACTAACATTACTTAATTTAATCTTTATGGGCAAGAGGGCTGTCTCAGCAGCAGCAATGTGTGCACATGCATGGAACCTAATTTCAGGTTGCAGTAATGACCTTGCATTAGTAGTATGAATGGTTCAGTTTGTTAATGGAAATTGTTTAATAAAATTTAATGTTACGATGTGGACCACAGAAAAAACATTGCCAATATGCTTGTTGATTTACATCTTATGGATGAAAATTAATTTAAATAGTCTGACATCTCTTAACAGGCATATCATCTACAACAATAGCTTAATCACACCAGAGCTCAGTCTAAAGTTGCTTTTGACATTTGAGTTGTGTTTATAGTACGACCCTTACTTCCAAGGCTCTGCTCCAACCCAACAGTAAACCTCACTTTAAATACTATTGGATCAACATTGCAGTAGCTGTCTAATACGAAACACTGCCCTGATACATACAGTATAATCTTTTGATGGTTTAAATTAGTATCAATGAACTTCAGGCTGGCTTTAAATTAAGATGATTGTAAGTATAATTTCAGTGTCTCTTTCACAGCTAGCATTGACCCAAGAGTCTGCCCAAATGCCTCGTTGCCTCTGCCCTGTTCACGGATAACTATCCTTGGATGTCAGCTGGAAGCTAGCAGTTTTAGATATGTTGGTCATCTCTAATGGACACTCACCAGTCAGATTTCTTTGTCATGGACCTTACCTGAGATTTCTGCCTTGCCTCACATCTTTTCACCATTTTTTTCCTTAACCCTTTCCTTTGCCTCTCACAGTCTGCTAATACAGCACTGTCACTGACTCACAGTCAATCCATAAACTTGTACAAGCCTTAAATACAGCTGGTGTTTCTCAGAAACCACCCTTTGAGTGCCCTACATGGAAGCTGCCAACAGCTGAGCTGATCCAGTCAAGGCAGAAGCTGCTGGTCTAGATTTTCAAATAACCTTTGTAAAGTTCCATGACTTTTTTAGGTAAGGAAAGAACAAGGATTGGTTACTTGTATTCACCTGCTAAACCAATTCAGATTACTGTGGCCAAAAACAGAACAGCAAGAACATGGTGTGCAAGATAGCCAGTAAGCTCAACAGTCCTGGGACAGCAAATGGGTGGAGACAATAAAGAGGTGATGTGATACTACAAAGAGTATCCTAAGACATCCAAAGAGAGGATCCAGGTGACAAATCTCATGTACTGCCATAGAATAGGTTGATAGTGACCACAGAGAGTATCAGCAATTCCTACTTCTTCAGAATTTCCTGCTACCTCAGCCTTCCTGACTGCTTCATATCTTACCCTAAACACTTCCACACCAAATAACTTACCCAAGGCTCAGCAGCTGCTAAGGAACAACTCCTGCCAGAGCAGGCACTGCCAGCAGGAGACACTCTATGAGCTACTTGCTACAACCCATCCAGGACAAGAACTCTGGTAGTGCCCATCCTCCGCACTCCCTGCGCATGTGGAAATAGAGCCTGTGTCCAGTTTTGTTCAATATATGAATTTCTTTTTGCCTTTGCTTTTCAATTACTTTCTACTTTTGTTTCCAGCTGAGACCATTCTTTGGGGACTCCCACAGAAGGGCTGGATGACATCAGAGATATTCAGGGTTGAAATTTGAAATATTCCAAAGTCTGGGGCAAAGAGCTGCAGAGCTGAAATGGATGGGATGGCACATCTGAGATTCCAAAGCCACTAGGGCCTGTCTCCACAAACAGGATACAAAGAGCTTCATGGGGAAACAAGAACTGGAAAGTCAGAGGAAAGATATATACTGCTCATATCCAACATATGCGTGATTTCAAGTTACAGCAAACAGCTGTCAACTACTCAACACGAAACAATTAGGTTGTCCCTGATAACGTGACCCCCACAAATTTCACAGGAAATGATCAAGCTGCAGCTGGTGGAGGGACAGGCTGTAGTTTCACTTGTTACACTCCTACCCTGCCACCATCTGCTCTTTGGCTCTCTGAGTCTTTGTGAAGGACACAGCCAGCAGATGTGAGCCTGGTTTGGAAGGGCAGTTCAGAAGCCCTCCAGCAGCCTTTTAGACATGCTGCACAGCCTTTTGGAAACTCCACCCTTTGGCGGTAAAGCTAAAGGTCCTAGCAACAGCTAAGTTGCTGCTAAGTGCAAGAACAGGTAAGCAAGCTCATTCAAGATGAGGGTTATTCAGCAACTCCTCTATTCCAAATGGGCTCAGCAGCAGGTTTGTACATGGCATGGCTGTACAGCATCAGACTGGCAGGAGATATGAAAGATGTGAGTGCTGTATGTCCTGCTAGACCAGCCAGCCTCAGTTGACAACAGTAAAGTATCTGTAAAATGATCCACGCTAGCTCCTCTCGACATTCCTGATGGAAAATTGTGCCAGGTCAGAAGATAAGGGAATAATGAGATCACCCCTATGAGGCTGCCCTTACAGGTAGCATAGCCTTCCAACACATTTTCTATGTCCACAGAGAGTGCAGGTTGAGAACTTTATGAATTGCAGGTGTCAGCTCCTGACTTACATAGGTAGCTGTCACCTTCCCAAGCCCAAGTTGATGGGTAATGCACCAGAAAAAAATTAGGTGCTTCTAGGTTTCATGTAACCAAGGCAACCTTTTTGATGCTCAGAGTTGCTCCAGTGATCACTGCTTTCTGTCCCAGAGAAGAGCTATTTCTCACAGAGCCTGTGCAACAAGGGGAGGGGTTTGATAACTTCAATTGGTACCAATTTTTTTACTCAGTGGTACCAGCTTTGACTTCATTAGCTCAACGTCCACATGTTACCCAATGCTCTGTGCTATGCCAGAGAACAATGAAAGCTGCATGTGGTCCATGGATGCTTCATACACCTGTGATCAGCAGTGGGATTACCTGCCCACTGCTACTGCAGCTGTTTTAGGGGAACCTGAGCACTGTGTTGCCCTTGCACGGCAGCAATGCTAACAGTGGCCCAGTGGCTTTCCACAGGGAAATTTTCTGTAGCAAGTAGCTGATCCTGGAAAAGGAAAGCTACTCTTCAACAACAGCCCACTGTGGAAACTGCCTCCAGAAACACCATGCTGCTTCTGAACTAGCAACCTCTGTGGTGCAGGAACTGCAACATGCAGGCTGAATGCCCATCCAGGCTGGTAATAGGACGTGCAATGCCCCGAATACAAGGCAGAAAACAAACAAGCAAACAAAAATATCACCACTGTGTGATCTCACTAATTTTAAATGATCACACACACCTGCTCCTTAATTAGCTCAAATCTGTCCTTTCAGGTAATTTAATATTAGTGATCACAGAACTGTGTGCTAAATTAAGCATAAATTAAACACGTTCTTTATTAATGTGGGCGGTCTCTTCAGACCAATAAGGATATCTGCAAATGGCCACAAATCTTTAAAGGAAGAAGATTCCTGGAATCACTAGCTGTCAGCTCAACCTTCTCATTGCTACCCAAATGAACTGTGAAGAACCCATCAGTCCAGCTGCTTTTCTTGGCTCTATGAGATGATATTCATGAGAACCACAACAATCCTTTATTTGAGCTGTCCTTTCTACAGAAAGGCAACTGGGATATTCTGTAGAGTGCACGTAGGCTATTTTCAATCTCCATCGGGATACTCAGGATGCTGTCCCACCAACAGAACCCAGTTCATTGCAGATGGTTCTCAAATTGGCTTACAGTATTGGACCTGCTTTGATTCACTAAATAGCAATTTTTCTACTCACAGCCATGAAACAAGTGGAAGCAAAATGGGAGAGATTTCTATATATAAAAACAGGTAATGGCAGGTGAATAAAATATTTAAAATCAGAAAAGATGCAGAAGAAGCAGCTTTTACTAACTTTCCAAATTAGAGGATCTCAGGGTGAGTGTTTTTTCTATCTGCTGCATTATTATGAGTTCTTCACAGAAAGTGGAAGTAACAAGATGAAATAAAAAATGCTGAATTGAGGATTTATGGCCAGAAGATATCAGAGTAATAAAATGCAAGTGGCTGTGCTTTAGGCAGACCACTGTCTACAGGAAAGATGCCAGCTTTAGCCTCATTAGTATGTGTATTGTTAGTCTGAACAACAGCTCCAATGCATGTTGAGTCAATGTACAATGTTTACAAGGATCTGTGTATTATTCCCCAAAGTGTTTTTAAATATTTTCCAAAATTTTAATCACAAAATTAGTCAAGATTGTAAATTATTGCATGATACATTTCAAATAATCATAATGGAACTCCCTTTAAAAACTAAGATTTTGTTTGTTTGTTCGTTTTAATTTCTCATTTGTAATTTTCCCAGGCTCCAAACTGGAAATGAGAACAGGAACTGTTGATGAATATCAACATATAAGGTGCATTAACTTGTTGTCTCATACTTGAAAGAAAAATTTATTTTCTAAATTATTTTTCTTCGAACAAACAAAAGCAACCCATCTTTAGCACATGAAGAGCATATCTGCAATAAAATTTATAAATATTCTGCTTATAGGTCAGCATGACTTTCTTTAAAATAGTAGGTTACAATAGAAAAGGAAATGATAAAAAATTAATGCTAAAGAATATGCTGCTTTATTTTCTTCAGCAACGCTGAGTGAAGAATGACTGCATGACTTGTATCTCATTTTTATAATCCACTCTTTAGTACTTTTTTAAAAAATGCTATCTTATTATAAAGCATGTTGACAATATGCAATTTACTTAATGATAATGTCTTGACATAAAACTATGAGAAAAACCATACAAGTAGTGACTGTGTAAGTGCTGGAATTTTGAAAAAAAAAGACTGTGTCTACAGTGATTCCAAAACTCTGGCTCATACAAAACAGCCAGATATCTAAATGTTTTAGCTGTACATGTGTCAGTGCTCTATCTTTCCCTGTTCTTTTATAAAGAATTTAAATCCTTGAATATCTATTTTTGAACAAAGTGATCTTTCCCTTGCTTTTTCTTTAATTGAATGAAACCAGGTATTTCTTGGGAACTCCCTCAAATTATTTCCCTGGTTATGCCACTTATGCCTTACTGACTATTTTTTAGTCTTCTATTAATGCTCTGCTTTTGTATTCAAACACACTGCAGAAAGAGCTCAACTACCATGAGATTAAGGAATATATAAAATGTAGAGAGAAGTTTGTTGCCTGTTTTCATTGTCCATGGCAAAGTTTGATTTACTGCCCAGAGTCACCGCTCCCTGCAGTTTGCACCTCTTCATGCCCCCAGACACAATCCAAATGGGGATCAGCAGCAGCTACCTACGCAGATAGGTAGAGGGATTGGTGTGGACCCTACAAGGCTCATAAAGTCAATCATTAAGTGCCCTACCAAATATCATTGGACATTCCCCTGAGTCTACTGACCAATTGCTCAACTCATCCCTGGCCCAGGCCACCTACCACTCTCAAAAAATATTCCAGAGCTGATCTGGAGGTTAACATGGCGTTGTGGTTTAACCTTAGCTGGCAACTAAGTACCAGGCAGCTGCCCATTCACTGCCCCCTTCCCCATGGGATTGGGAGGAGACCTGGAAAAAAGTAAAAACTCAGAGGCTGAGATAAGAACAGTTTAATAATTGAAACAAAGTAAAAAAGAATAATTATAGTGTAGTAGTAGTAGTAGTAGTAGTAGTAGTAGTACAAATAATAATAGTAATGAAAAGGAGATATATAGAGAGAGGAATAAAATCCAAGAAAAAACAAATGTTGTCCAACCCACTAATCAGTGCCCAGCCTACCCCCAAGATATGATCAGCTTCCTCCTGGCCAACTTCCCCAGTATATAATAATGTACATAACATAAATAAATACTGGGTATGACAGGTATGGAACATCCCTTTGGCTAGTTCAGGTCAGCTCACTCCTGGCTTCTTGTGCACCTGCTCACTGTCAGACCATGGAAAACTGAAAAGGTTTTGAATTAGGGTAAGCATAAACAACTAAACTACAGTGTTACCAGCATTATTCTCATAATAAATCCAAAACACTGCACTGCACCAGCTAATAAGAGGAAAATGAGCTCTATCCTAGCAGAAACCAGGACACATGGGATAGTTTGGGGTAGTCCCCATGTTCTGGATGCCAAGAGCACGGACGTGGACTCCTACATTGCCAGCTGGCCTCCATGGTGGAGCACTGCCTTGCAGCCATGCTTAACTCAGCAGCAGAGACATTGTCTGGGAGTCAAATCTTCCCAAAGCGGGAAATCAATTGCTGGGCATGAACGCTGGCTGGCTAATGTGACTCACAGTCCTTCCTGCAAGGACTTCCCCTTCAGTGACAGGCTTGAAGTTTCATTCTTGCCCCATTTTGCCCCATCCCCCATCTCTCTTGGTCTATGCACAAAGACATTTAAAACCTGATGAACAGCTGATCTACAGATGTAGTGAGGCTGAAATCAGCTTTTTTCTTCCCCCTTTTGATGAATATATAATGAGAGAGTTCCTTTCCTGCATACGCTTTCTAAAGTAGATTTTGTACATATTCTTCTTAACAGTGGGAACAAGGATACATAAACCCATTACATTTCAAATGATACTAACAACCTGTCTTTAAAAAAAATTTATAAAGCATAGTGTATTTATTCTACTTTAACCCTTCCTCATATTACTTCTTTTAAGGCAAACCTGATTACTTTGTTCTATGTCTCCTTAATTTACTATTCCACAGAAATCTATGAAGGGTAGTTCTTTTATTTTTTCAGATTATTCACATTATAGATAATATATTCTCATATAGATTGTACTCTACTAGACTGCTGGAACCTATTATGCATTTATGAAACTAAATTTTATTTTCACCACTGCTTTGTTAGAAGAAGGTGAATTTTAAACTCAGTGGACTACTTGATAATGAAATGAATAAATAAAGAGGAAAGAGGGGAGAACTAGACAGATATGAAATCTGTGCAAGATCTGTCCAAGAAAAACTGTGCACTTCTCCAAGAAGGAAGGTACAAGATCAACGTGCTTGCCCTATAGAAGAAATTGGAAGCATGGGGTACTAACAGTGCACTTCCAAACAGAAATAACTCATTTTACATAAACTTCTGGGATCCAAATTTCCTACTAAAAGAAATCCTCAAACCCTGGACAATATATATTTATTCTTATCTTTCCTTTTTGTATAAACTTTTCATTGGGAAAAAGGTTGTTGTCTGATTTATTTTTTTTTTTAATTATTGTTACACCTTTACTTAAGTTGGAGGAAGGGAGAAAATATTTACGAACTTTTTATTAAGAAAACTTGAGGAATTCCTTATTGTTTCACTCTACAATACTTTTAGAGCCCTGTCTAATACTGAGTAGTTACACAATACTGTTTTAATCATTGATGATACAGTTCAAAGAAAACCAGAAACTGTTGCCCACTACTTTCCAGAGCTCCACAGGTGCCCGGGGACATCTTGGTCTGATTAAGAACTGCAACAGATTATAGTGTCACTGCTTCTATGGACGGAGTCTTCTCGAGGAACAAGGCAGTGACCTGTGTGCGGGAGCCAGGGCTTCGAGACGGGACTGCAGCACGCACCACGAAGAGTGAAGTGATTGTGCCAGCTGCACATCACCGTGAGTGGCAGGCCTTTACACCAGCGCCAAAGATCTGTTAGTCCTATCGGCATTAATCAGGTTCTCCTCATAAATCCAACAGGGTGTGAGGTGCACTGAGCTGTTTGCAGCTATTTGGACGTCCTGTTAGAAGTCCTCACCAGCTCCAGAGTCCGCTTCAACCCGCAGCTCGGCCGTGCCGGGGGACTTTGGGAAAGCGTAGGGAGGTACCTTCGAGTGACACTTTGACTGTTTCTCAAACTTGATACATTATCTAAACACTACGGGAAGCCTAAATGCTTTTCATTGGAAATTCTGCCTTACAAATCTCCATGACCTGAACTCGCCCACGCGGTCTGGCAGCGCACACATGACACCTTGACTCTAGTTCTTGCAAAGCTTTTCACCTGCATCCTCTGGCTGTTATGGCCATGCATTCATATTTCCTGTTTTGCTGACCTGAGAGATTTTTATTTCACTTTTCACCAGGCTAATAAATCACTCTTGAAAGAAAAGAAACATTGAAAGACAAGCTTACTTGTTCTTTGTTTCTCTCAATCAAGCCTCCAACGGACCTTAGAAGCTGCTCGCAGCGGATGTTTGAACTTTAAGATGATTTTTTGGCTGTTGGTGGAACGAGACAGCCTTTTTTTTTGCCTCTCGGATCGACAGGGGTTTATTTAGCTGTAACTTTTAGAGGGGGCACGCTCCCCTCTGAGGCAAGGGCTGAGCCCCGCCACCCGGGCGCAGCCCCTGCCCCACCTCGCCGGCCCGGGGCCGCCCCCCACTCTCTCGCTCTGTCTCTCTGTCTCTCTCCGGCCCCGCTGTGCCCCGCATGCAAATGCTGCCGGCAGGCAGCAGGAAGTCCGCGGGGGCTGCCCGGCCGCGCTGCGCCGCGCCCCCGCCGGGAGATCGCCGGGCGCCTCTCCCTCGCTTCTGCCCCCGCGAGGAGGTGCCGCTGCCGCCCCACCTGCCCGGTAGGACTGGACGGGGTATTGAGGGGAATGACCGCCTCTGGGATAAAATAAGCACTCTCAAAAGCGTGGTTTATCTCATCCCCCTTTGCCTGGCTTCTGCTGTGAACCGGAGGGCTCCGATGCCTTCTGGCTGTCTCGTGCTGGGGAGCGTGTGAAATTAGCTGGGTAAAGTCTGCAGTCGGCGTTTCAAGCCCAAACGATAGCCCTGACTAAGGATAGGAGATGTGATCCCTGGGTATCCCTTCTTACGCTGCTTTTTTCTAGGAGCATAATTTCTGGTTGTTCTGCAAGTTGAAGCTTCTTCTTAACTGTATGTTCAAATGTGCTTGGAATGAAAAGAAAAATGAGAAAATGGTATTGTGATGTTTGATGTGCAGTTTCTTGCAGACTACTCTTAGAGGTACTGTATTCCTGAGGAGCTGTCTTAAAGGGTTTTCTCCCCATAATTTTAGCTTAGGAGCTGATGCTGTACCTTCAGTAAAGCAGTTAAGAGTTTCTGTTGAATAGCATCTTAAGTGTTGGCAGTGAATGGGTGGGCACAAACTCTTCTTGCTGCCTTACTCCCCTGTGTTGGCACTAAAGACCAAAGGGATTAACGCTTAAAACTTGTTTAGCCAGGTTATATTCCCACGGATATACATAGGAAGCACAAAGCTGGTTTCATCTGAAACCCTAATCAATATCCCATCTCCTGCCTTTCGTTCCCACCCTTGAAGAAAGAGAAGCACTCTGACCAATCTTAATGTATATCTTAATGGACATCGTAATACAAATTGAAAATTAAAATTTTTAAGCTTGATTCCATCAAGTACATGTAAGACTTTTGCAATTTAGGAATAGAAATGTTAATTGAAAGTATCTGTAAAGTGCAAGTGCCTCGTGGATAGGTCTGCACTCAACACGGTATCACTATAGAGTTAAAATAAAAAGCAGAAGGTGTGTGTTGAGAAATTGCAAAGCTGTGTTGGGAAAACAGCTCAGTTTTACCAAAAGGAGAGTCAAATTGTGTTTGCATGGATTGTTTCCAACCCAGCACTGAGGACAGAATAGGTGTTACCTTTTTAATATATATTATCAAAAGCACTGAAATTAAGGGTGAGAGAAAAAATCAAATCACATTCTCTGAAAAAGTAGCAACAGGCTAGAAATTGGTTAGATACTGTTAATAGGATGTTATGAAACCTTGGAGAAGGATTGAAATTAATGAACTGTGAGATCAAAAGATGTATAATTTTATGGATCTCTTCTGAGATTTAAAACTTTTTTCTTTCTGTTTCAACTTTGTGAGCTACAGACTAGTTAGGAAAGAATTCTTAATTTAAAAACATAAAAATCTATTTTAATTGTGTGCTGTTGAAATAATTTTTTAACCATAATAACATAGAACGATCATCTTTGTACAGTAGCTGGCTGACTTCAAGTTATTCTGCTTTTCTCTATTTTTGAGTAAATAAAGAGGTTTTTTGTACAGAAATATACAGCAGACATGGTAAGGTTCCTTTTTTTAAGCCCCTTGACCAGTGGAGTTGTGCAATGACTCTTTCTGACGCAGCAATCAATTGTGAAACTTTACAATGCAAAGTTAAGCCCTATTGCCTTTAAGTTGTTTGATACTATGGGGTTTAATGTTACCCTTTTCAAGGGAGTTTCCATAAATGTGAAACTATTCCTTGCAGGTATTTATAAACAGATAAGTATTTATGAGTAGATAAGTACCTATTTCACAGTACTTTTCCCTTCTAGTTTATTTATGTAATTGAAGTGACCTCTCTTCCTATGGCCTTTTTGACTCCTGTAAGCTTAATAGGCATCAGAGAACAGCAAGTGTTGCGGGAAACAATTCCTGTGACAGGCAATAAAAACAAGTCCGAGGTCTTCCTGGCTCAGCTTAGTAGCTGTTCTTCAGTGGGATGTCTCACCAAATCAGAGATGCTACACCTGCCCCGTCTTGTGGGGCACATCAGGGAGCAACATTGATCTCTGTAGTTATTTGGGAAAGTTTAAGTACTGCCGTATTTAATCTCAGATGTGATTCCATTGCTGTCACAAAAAGGAGATGTTTGCCTGCCTTTACTCTGCGTGTTATTTTGAATCTTAATAGAAATCTTTGAGGTTTTGGGATGAACACATGTTGATCATGACACATGTTTTGCTTTTGTCAAAGAGCTAGGTGATCTGGGAAGGACATGAGATCTTTCCTTCTTTCCATATGTGCATATCCTGAGTAACTGAGTGACTTTTTTTTCTTCAGTCCAGGGAGTTGCAAAGCCATTTTTACTCTTGGGGTTCAGGGAGCCTTTTTCAAAGCTGAGTGAACACTTACAACAAGCACATGGGGAATAACTAACTAACTGATTTAACTAACTAATTAATGGTGTGGGCATTAGGTATAACCTAAGATTCCTGGCAATTTGCTGTGGTAGCATGGCTGTACACAGAGGTGGATGTCTGCTGCCACAGAGATCCCAGAAGGATGTGAGCTGTCATGTGCAAGGGATGGGAGGAGAATCCGTGGGCCAGGATCCCAAGGGTTGTGTGAGCTTTATATGCAGGGAATGATACTTCCTTTTGAAGCTATGGAGACGAGTACACCAAACCATGTGACTCTGTTAAGCAGCATTTGTTATAATATTGCATCTGTAGGATTTCTGTCTCTAAGCAAAAAGGCTTCATTCTATAGAAAAAACAGTTGCCCAGCAGGGAATTAGGGTTTTTGTCCTGTTGTTCATATTCCTACTTCCTATTTCTCCCATTTATTTCTGTCTCGTCTTTAATGAGAATGTAGGAATGCTAGAGATGGTATAATAAGAAAGGCTTTCAGACTTGCTAAGCCATACCACAGGAAATTGGAGATAAAAATATAAAATTGCATTTGTATGAAAACAGTCTTCAATGACGCATACAGGGCGAAGGAGTCTGCCACCCTGTAAACAGCAATGGTGCCTTCTCAAAGAAATCAGCCTTTACTAATAAAAGACAAATGCAATGTAGCTGTCCTTAGTGTGACTGTTCCTAGTTTAAACTTCATTGTCCTTCAGGGATGGAAAGGTCTGTGTTTTCATATTTATTTTTGCCTGATTCAGATACATTTCCTGTTGACATTGTCATTAAATGCTGTAATTTCCGAGACTGAATTATTCACATTTGAGTTCAGAATCTTTCCTAAAAAATATGGGTTCATGGAACAAAATGCGAAGGCAGAACTCATCAGGTGCTGGCTGGAAGCATTTCCTCCAAATATTTATGAGATACTTGTATTTGTTTTGTGCCCTAAAGAACTACTCATAGGAGTAAATAGATTGGTTACTTTTGTCAGGCAAATGTCAGAAGAAAACATTTGACAGTATTTTGACAGTAACACTTAGCTGAGAAGCAGGTGGATACTAGAGAAAGATGGAGGGAGTAGTGGGTAGATGTCATTCCTCTGGTGGGTTAAAAGGGTGGGCTAGTACTGTCCAGGCCAGCCTTTGCTCTCCCTTAGGTCAGCATTGCCTGTCTTTTCCAAACTGCTGGCATCTTAAGTATCTACAATTGGTTCCTGTGTTTGCGCAGCACACTTGTCTTACGTCTTCAGTTCAAAGGGCTACAATGATAAACAGTCTGAACAAAGTGTTCTTCTTCCTCTATGGTCTCTGCTGCATGTGGCAGAAGGCTACTTCTTCCTGTGGTTGATGTATTGTAGAATTTCTTATTTTAATTTGCAAAGGCCAGCTGTGATAGGCAATAGTGCAATCTTAAACTGGAACACGTGATAACTCACCACAGACATTGAAGTATGGGATGTAGCTACACTTCTGCAATGGCACTTTTTGCAGTTTTCTCTATTTTAGAGGGCTGCTCTAAGTATGGAAATGATAAAATTTTGAAGGGAAATAACTCCCTCTGGGATGTGCTTTTAACTTCTCCTTTGTTGGTTTAAAAAAAGCTGTTTCAGGAAGTTCGTCAAAAAAAGCATAATCTGTTAAATGGGCTTTCTGATGTGGTATCTACAGTCTATTGCTTTTTTTTCATGTTTCCTTCATTAGTTTGTACAGATAGGTGAATGCAAATCTGTTTGGGGGTGTTTTTTTTGTTTGTTTGTTTCTTTTGTGAAATCTTATTCAAGTTTTATCTTAGGTTTAAACTGAAGCAATATGATATCACAGGAATTAGTACTGAAATATATTTGGCCGCTATGCAGGTTTTTTCTTTCCATGTAAGACTGTACTAGGGGCTCAGAACAAAATTAATACCAAAAGTTAAAGAATATGTTTGAGTGAATTCCTGTGTAGTGGTAACACATAAATCAGTAGGTCTGACCTATGGCTAAGTTTTACTGTATTCAGGCAAAACGAGTATTTCCTGGTAGTATCAACGGAGTAGGGAAAGATCTGAAGAGTAGCACCTTCATTGCATATATTGAAATTGCCTGCTCTGAGTGTCCCTTGCCAGAATCATGAGGTTTATATTCATCAGATCCAGTGGACAGAAAATGGTTTTCTCCAGGGCAGCCCCAGCCTTGCCATGTGTTTTGATGGATTTTTAAAACCCTTCAGTAAGTACTAAATGCCCTGGGGAGCTGTGATTCAGGTGTGAGCGGGCAAGGACTGGAGAACCAGGGTTAAGTGACCGCCAGAGCTGGTGTCCGTGTCACTGAGGAAGTGAAAGTTTTTGGTAAACAAACAGGAAGGGGATGGGCAGGAGAAAGAGGAAATCCTACATTGGATGTTCTGTGTTTGACTTGTTCAAAATACATTGCAAGAGTCATTTGAATGTGCCGTTGTGATGTAGCAGAATGTGCAAATGGAATTCAAAGTACATTTTTGTAACTCCTGGCTTACCATTGCAAAAGATGTGCTGAACTGTGCAAAGGCTGGAGGGAAGCATTGCAGCCTGTGAGGGGTGTTGGAAAACCTGCCTTTTAAGCAGCTCTTCTGCTGGGTTGCTGGTGTGGCAATTTGTCCTCCTTTTTCTGTCCAGCTGTATCTGCACTGGCTTCAAGAGACATTGCAGCAGCTCTCCTGGCACCAGTGGAGAAGCACCAAGTCATACTGAGGTGAATTCTAAGCCCATTTCTCTTGGGATGTAGATGGCCTGATTGATGGCAGGCAGTAGATAGCAGTGGTCCCACTATGTCTGACCAGGAGAGCTTGCCTCTTCTCAAAATCTGCTAAATTTCCTTGGGAGCAATTCCCCTCCCTCTGCCATAATGCTTATCAGTGTTTCCAAAAAAGTCCTTGATGCACACTGCTTCAAATGTCTTCATTAGTAATGATGTGCTGTTTGTTTGAGGTTTTTTCTCCAATTTCCTGGAAAAATCCATGTTTCAGTCTTTGCTGTAGGAGTACTCCCTACCATGATTTCCTTTTTTTTTCTTCTCCCGTCATTGTTTTTTGGTTGGTTGGTTGGTTGGTTTGGGTTTTTTGTTGTTGTTGTTGTTGCTGGTCTTGTTTTGTTTTGTCAACATCATTCTGCTGTTTCTTTCTCTCCAGCTTTGTCTTCAGGACTATCAGTGTTATAAACTGTTTATTTCATCTCTTGATTTAGACATCTGCAGCAAATGTTCTTTTCCCTTTCTGGGAAAGCACCTTTCATAATCCAATTATCATTTGCAAACTACTTACCAGGGAATACTTATCCAGAAATACTTACCCCCAGCCTCTTGAAGAGATATGAAGTCCAGTGGAGTAACAGCCTGTCAGTACTGACATGGTCTTCAAAATTTTAAGGCTGTGCCTTGTTTAAGGGCAACTTTGTATTTCTGTAGGTGGTCAGCAAGACTCTTCTGTCTAAAGTACAGCTTATGTGTAGGTGTAATTAATCTTCAGAGACAGCTAACTGCTGTTTGACACATCTGATTTAAAATTGCGACCTCAAAATGTCTTAAAATGGGTTTCTGTCTTGAAAATGGTCAGTGTGGCTTGTTCCCTGCCGCTTTGTCTGCCCTTCTTGTGATGTTGCTTTGACCTTCTCCGTTCAAGTTTCTTTTCTGTTGCATGCAGGTTTTTGTGTGCTGTGTAGTGGCGCGTGTAAAAAGTTTTTGAGCGAGCATTTACCCTCCTTGTAAACACTTCTGGTTCAGGGGAGCAAAGCATGGATTTATCAGCATGCATGCTGGCCTGTGGAGGAGAAATCAAGTCTTGGTATTATAGGGATGTGGTGCTGAGACAACAGCTCTTGATCCAGGATTGATGTTCTGTGCTCATTAGTGTTGATTTGGCCCACACACTGACCCCACAGAAAGTGAAACTTTAGAAAATTAGCTTTGAGAAGACAGTGCCAGTTTAGAAGAACCTAGTTCAATGGAGCTGGCACCAGCAGAAAAGAGTTTTGATAGAGTGAACAAGTGGGAAATGGGTGCTTCAGGTGGGATACTTCTGCTCCTAATGAAACATTTAAGCAAGGCTACAAGTGTCAAAAATGCATTTGAGTAGCTTATTCAAATCACATGTATTGGACTAGGTTTGGGTGAGTGAAAGGTCCTTTTCCCTACTCCTGTAATAAAAGCAGGTGGTTTGTATGGTATGACACAGGAAAGTAATTTCTTATTGGAGCACAGAATACATATCTTATTACATGTTCTGTATTTTGTCTTACTGATTGAGAATAAATGCTTTCCTCAGGGCTATAATTGTCTCTATCCAATTATTTATTATCCTTTGCATTCCTATTTGATTGTTTTTTCTTTTTGTCTCTGCTTCTGCAGTCTTCCTGCTTGTTTCTCAGTATCAACTCAAATTCTGATTTCTTAGGGATTTTGGCCTCCTCTCCTACACCTTTTCTCATAATGGTTTGTGTTGTCCTGAGAACTTCCCATGCATGGCCAAACAATGAAGATGTCTTACCAGTTTTTAAAGCATCTTCTTTGCACAACAGTTAATGCTGTGGAATTAAAATGCAATTTGTGGACTCATTACTGTTCTCCTGAAACAAACTTGGATAACCATTGTGAACACTGGTTTGGTTTTAGTTTTTGCTTTGAAAGTTAGCTGCATGGGCCATGAGTGCTGAAGTCACATTTAAACATTGGGGTTTGTGCACAACCTAAGGCAGTTTTTCAGAGTATAGCATAATGACATGTCCTGCCTGTGAGCTGTATACTTGAGTTATGTGGAGTTACAAAGGTTATAAACTTTAATAAGCAGCCAGTGTGGTTGTAATAATGGCACTGTGAAATTCTTGCAGTATGAATGTGAAAATAATTATTGTCATGGTCCTCCAGTGTACTGTGAGTCTACATCTGCTAGAATTATCGTCAGTGCTGGCCTATTTTTTAAGGTCTGTGTGCTGCCCTTTGTGTAGAAAGTCCTGGTGTGAGTCTCCTGAAGTCTCTCAAGCTCCTGCAAGTTGTGTGCTGTCACTTGCAGAGCCTGCTTCAGTGAAACTTGCTAAGGTTGTAACTGCTAGGTCTTTATCTGCTAGCAACTGACCATTAAGCAGGACTAGATACAACAAAAATACTAAGTGCTGCACAATCCAGTAGTAGTATATTGTGAATACAAAAATGTTGGTTGTTTTTAGAGTGAGAAAACAAGAAATTTCAAGGCAAAGTTAAAACAGTAAGAGTTTTTGAAAATTAAATAAATTAGCATATTGAGCAAATGCAACGTGCATCTTTAAATCGATTCCTGTTGGAGCCCAGGGCATGTGGAAAACCCTTTAAACTGCCCTAGGGGGTCCAAGACCCTCACTGGGACCCCAGGAAAGCACTGCCTTTGACCACAGTCCATGGGANACGAGGTGAAAATCCCATCAGATCCCCATGTCAGATCTTCTGTTTAATATAGAATAATTTCTCTCAAATCTAAAAGAACTTTAATCAAGTTAATATACTTTCATAGCTGCTGTCCTGGTAATATTGGAAAGAGTTCATTCTTGCCCTTGAGAAATATCATCTGCAGATATACCTGTGTTTGAATTTGCAGCATTCCAATTCTTCCTTAGAACCTTTGAAGCAGGAACAGTCAAGTGAGCTGTCACACCAGGTATTTTCAATCTTTCCTTCAAAGAGAGCTTCCAGATCCTCACTCTCACTCCTTTATGAAAATAGAAAGCATGTAAAATATTTCTAATTTTGTTTAAGTTTAGAGAAACTTCTTATTCATGTTTATGTGTGCAATAAATGTGAAAAATATGCTTAGAAACTTGGATGTGAATTCCTATTCATGTTCATTCAGTGACATATTTCCTTCAGTAAGATATTTCCTTTTACACTCTTACTGCCGCCCCAGCTTGAGCATGTAGTTTCACAAGTCTTCAGTTAGAGGGTGTTTACATGACAGACTTTCAGACCCGAACTGGTGAAATTTTGCAGCCCTTCAAGATATGTTTGGTAGACTTAAGAGAAGTGTACTTGTATCTATTAAAAAAAACCCTCTGATCTCAAGGACTTAATCTAAAAACCTCCCTAAATTGCTAATCATAGAGCTCTTTTAATTCTATTTGTCATGTCTGCAGTACACTGTTGGTTCAGATGATACCCTTTGGGGCTACTCCATGTGTCACAAGTTGCAGCAGTTGCTTGAAACAGTTTACTAAGCTGAGCGAGAAACCAACTGGCACATTAATGGTTTAGATTCATGCCCTTGAAGGAATATAATTAACGCAGAGTTTAAAATTAAATAAAATGAATGAGTTATAAATAGGCTTCTGTGAAGTGCCTGAACCTGGAGGATGTTCTTAAACCCTTGAAGTCAAGGGAGATTCTGTTACTTAACATCAGTGAGAACAAGACTAGGTGGTTCCTCCTGTGGGTACTTAAACAGTTAGTGCTGAATGCTGGTCTAGTATCCCTGCAAGGATTAAACAGCAAAAAATTTCATTTCTGCCATGTAATTTAGTGGCACCAGATTTGACTCTGGTTTTTTTTTTTTTTGAGAATTCTTGCAGTTTCCTCTTGCGGCTTGAACAGACTTGTCCAATGTTTGCAAATTTTCAGGAGGAACTGTAGTCTGAGTGTTAGCTCACATCAGCATGAATGATTAAACCCCAATTTTTTATCTGAGCATAGAATTCATTCTTGAATCCATATTACATACCCCAGTACCATGTCCTCTGTTTCAGGAGAGTTCCGTGTATATCTAATGCTGCCCAGCTAATGAAACTCAATATAATCTGCCGGGGGAGTGGCATTTTTTTTACAATTTAAATGTATGCTTGTGTTTGAAGATAGTTTAAAAAAAATCTCCTCTTTTGTGAAATTCAATGTTTTAGATGTTCTCAAGGCACAGTATGATGCTATTTTAACAAGAATGCTATGTTTTAGTTGCAGGTTTAGTCATGAGTACATATCAGCATTCGAACATGGAATTGACAGCAGATAAGGAAGCCTTCTGACCAATGAAGCAGAATGGCAAATGCAGCATGGGGCAAAGTAATATGAGTTACACAATGGCAAAGCTATTACAGTTAGGATCCACTGACACAGAGTCATTCTGTCCTGAGTTAGCCATAACTGTCATAATCCATGTTGAAAGTGGAATGTAGAATGCATGAAACCAGATAAGAGGTTTATAAAAATTGACTTATTCCCTGGGGATATAGTTACCTGAATTTGCAAGAACAAAAGCTAATATGCACTTATGTTCTGTTCCCCATTTCTCTCTTTTACTAAACACACTGAAATCAGGAGATAAACCCAAAGGAGAAGTGGCATACTTTCTATGAGACCACCCTCAAAACCTTTATCAGGGCTTGCTGGCTGTGAATTTTTTGCTGTCCTCCATCATGTTTTTATTGATATGATGAGGGATTTGGACAGGCTGGATTGATGGCTTGAGGTCAGTTATATGAGGCTCAACAAGACCAAATAGTGGATGCTGCGCTTGGGTCGCAACAACCCCACGCAGTGCTACAGGCTGGGGGCAGAGAGGCTGGAAAGTGGCTTGGCAGAAAAGGACCTGGGGGTGCTGGTCAGCAGCC
This sequence comes from Donacobius atricapilla, assembly GCA_013397315.1. Lineage (NCBI taxonomy): Eukaryota > Metazoa > Chordata > Aves > Passeriformes > Mimidae > Donacobius > Donacobius atricapilla. The sequence goes on from WBMY01011116.1 coordinate 641,740, forward strand.
AGCTGAACATGAGCCAGCCAGGTGGCCAAGAAGGACGGCGGCATCCTGGCCTGTATCAGCAGCAGTGTGTCCGGCAGGACCAGGGCAGGGATTGTCCCCCCTGTACCTATCCCTGCTGAGGCCACACCTCAAATCCTGTGTTCAGTTTTGGGCCCCTCACTACAAGGACATTGAGGTTCTGGAGCAAGCCCAGAGAAGGGCAACAAAGCTGCAGAAGGGTCTGGAGCACAAGTCCTGTGAGTAGCAGCTGTGGGAGCTGTGGGTGTGTAGCCTGAAGAAAAGTAGTCTCAGAGGAGACCTTACCACTCTCTGCAATGCCCTAAAAGGAGGCTCTGTGCAAGTAGGATCTCTTCTTCCAAACAGCAAGCAACAGGACAAGAGGAAATTGCTTCAAGTTGTGTCAGGGAAGATCTAGATTGGATATTAGAAGAAATTTCTTCACTGACAGTGTGGTTGGGTGTTAGAACAGGCTGCCCAGGGCAGTGGTAGGATCTCCATCCCTGAAAGCATTCAAAATACTTCTCTAAATGTGGCAGCTGGGGACATAGTTTGGACTTGTTGATCTTAGAGGTCTTTTCCTACCTTAATAATTCCCTGATTTTATGTTGTGATAATTTAATGATGTTCACGATCTTTGCATTCTATTTACAGTATAACAATGGGTGTGAATTACAGACACACTTCAAAGCAGGAGATCACATCTGCAAAATAGTCTTTATTGCCAACAACTTATTAACTAGTTGAAGGCCACCTTCATAAATAACTATCCTCTCCCTTTAGTCATAGTAGCTGTTAATAATTTGCTTCAACAAGAGTCCCATCAATCCATTTGTCTGGGCATGTGGAGGTTGAACATTAGGCTGCCTTACTTGAAGGAGACAAAGGTTTCAAGTATCAGCTCCTACCTGTAAATATACCTTCCTTTGCACCTTCTGGAGAAGGTAGAGTAACAAATTTCAGCTGAAGAGCTCATTAGGGTGCAACCTAATGATTCCCCAAACTCATTATGAGTTAGCAAGTTGCTCACTTTGTCCCTTGTTGTTTTCTGAGGCTCAGTGAGAACAGGGAGAAGCTCTCATTTCTCTTTCATGTGTCACTTTGTAAATGCAGACATGAGGCACTGCACAGTAATACGGAGATGATTTGTGTGGTTGTGCCTTTGCTTTCCAATGCATCAAACAGTATATTGAAGTCAACACCTGAGTAAAGCCACTCTGGGCATGAACCAGGCCTTTTGCACTCACATAGAAGCTCTGGTTGCACATCTCTCAACTACACCTTGTTTTGGGAGGCAAAGTGTTGGTCTGTGAAGGAGAAGGGGAGGATGAATAGCTGGGTAAGTCCTGTTGGGAGTGAAGAAGGATAGTTCCCAGATCTGTATTCTCCAAAGAAACTGTGTGAAGCTTGTCCTACCCTTCCATGTTGTCACTTGTTATGAGGATGAGGACCTTTGGGCTTCTCCTGGAGCTCACTGCAACACCTTCGGTTTTTTGGGGGTTGGTTTCTCATTTTTCCTATACCACAGTTATTGCTTTAATCACACAAAAAGGATCCTTATCCTAAAGGCAGGCATAGGCATACATAACAGCATACATACACAAATGTGTATATTAGATATTATGCCCATACATTAACAGGGCAAATATGAACTACTGAAAATTTAGCACACTGTCATTATTGGCCAACATCTTCCATTTAAAGCTGAAAAAAACAGTATGTGAGTCATAGATACACTCAACCTGGAAAGTAGATGTCGTCCTTGGGGTTTGCTAGCTGGATTGGGACACTTCCTAATAGTTAGGAAGAATGTTGATCCTTTTCAGTGTAGTGGTTTGGCCAAATTTTCATTTGGAAATGGAGATTTGGTTATATGAAGCTGCTATTTGTCATTACTGAGAGTTTTTACCAGTCAAGAAAATGACATTTTTACTTATAGCTTGCAATACACTTTAAACTCTTTCAAGTATTTTGGGAACCTTTGCTTTAAGTTGGTTAGCATGTTGGCACAGCTTTTCTGTTCCATGTCATATGATCCTTGTGAAGAATTTGATAGAAGTATTTATTCTGTTATGTCAAATTAAGATGTTATTTGACCTTTTCCCCTATCTTCAAAAGATATAGTAAAGCGGAAAAAAGTTGAGGAAATGGAAGATGTGGTTGCCTGAGGGCTGGCAAAGTGAATTAATTCATTGTTGATATTGCTTCAAAATTCTGGAGGATGCAGTTGAGGCAAATGATTGTAATAAAATGAAGCAAGTATTATAAGGTCAGAAAACAGATGTTATTTTAATGTAAGACTTGGTTTAAAATTAGTGCCAAAAATACTGACTAAATGAACCTGGAACATTTTCATAATATATAAAGTCTATCATGCAATGTTAGCAAAATTACAGTCTTCTGTGGATTAACTTTCTTGTGTTTTGGTAATGTTTTTTTCTTCAGTTTAATAAAAAAGGATCAGTCGTTTGTACAAATTCTGCTTCATTTCAGTGATGTTTTGTTTCAGGATTTTATTTTCATTTTTCTGAAGGCATTATAACATCATTATATCACCACAATGACATTATTTTCAGTGTTTCTTGCTGATTTTTATTTACTTTATAGTGGTTTTTTGACCACTGTCAAAATTCCTGCATGAAACCAAGATTTTAACTAATCTAGACAAAACTGTAGTGAATTTACAGAAAAATAGAAGATTTTTGTTTTTCTTGGCCAAAGCTTCCCACCCCTGTTGGAGCTACCTTTCATGTCATCAACTATGATATTTATTATATGTGTTACACTGTCATTTATAAGCTCCAGCAAACACTGTGTATTTTAGCCAAGCACTGAATAAAGTTATCCTCTCCATGGACATTCAAAAGCAAGACAGGCAAAGGTTGGAAAGTGCCACTGAATGTAGAAAAATGTTTACTTTGATAGAATTAGTTTTACCAAAGTGCTCCTTCCTATTGGAAGTTTGAGATGTGATAACTTAAGTTACTTATTTGCCATTTAGTATAGCAATGTGTTAGTTTGTGTTGGCTAATACATCCCTAAAAGGCCTTATCTAGTAAGAAAAAAATAACTTAAATGGAGAGTATAGGAAAAAATATATGATGTGATATGAAATATATTATATTGCTGCTCAGAATGGGTTTGCCTTTTCCAGAAACATATCAATACAGCATCAGCACGGCAGCTCTAGATATTTTATCTCACCAAAAGTTTTTGGTTCTTCTGTCAGCTGTTGGGGGATTTTTGCTGTATGACTACTCCTGTCCTGTGAAGTCAGGCTGAGAGAGGTGGAGTTGTTCAGCCTGGAGAAGAGAAGGCTCCCGGGAGCAGCTTTCTGGTACCTACAGGGGGCCTACAAGAGAGCTGGAAAGGGACTTTTTATAACAGCATGGAGTGACTGGGCATGGGGGAATGGCTTTAAACTGGCAGAGAGCAGGTTTAGATTAGATATTAGGAAGAAATTCTGTATTATGAGGGTGGTGAGGCACTGGCAGGGGTTGCCCAGAGAAGCTGTGGCTGTCCCATCCCTGGAAATGTTCAAGGCCAGGTTGGATGGGGCTCTGAGTAACTTGGTCTGGTGGAGGGTGTCCTTGCTCACAGCAGGGAGCTTGGAACTAGGTGATCTTGCAGGTCCCTTCCGACCCAAACCATTCTGTTGATTCTAGTCCACAGTCCACATCCAATAAAGTTATATGGCAGCACACCTTTTGGCCCTGTTGTAACTTGAATTTTTATTTTAAGGAAGCGGACTTGGGGTATGAATATTTCAGAGTCCTAACCCCTCATTTCAATATGAAGGCAAATGTGGGAAAGAAAAACACCAAACGACAGAGGAGACATGGGTGGGGAGAATTTCATTGAGAACAGTAGTCAGCTTGGTAAAGGATTCAGGGAAGGTGTCTGCCAACCCAGACTGGTTTAGTTGGCCTGAGACATTTATGTTGGGAATCAGGGCTCTGAAGAGGAGAGGCAGAAATACTGGTGCAGAGCTCAAAACTGAGTATTGCAGAGGAAGTAGAAATGTGATAGATGTATGAGTGTAGTTGGCATGCAGGTGTTTGGGAGCATGAAGGTGGTAGGGTGATACTTTCTGTAACTGATGTAGGAAAGCATAAAAATAATAATCTGAGATAGCATGGATGAAGTAGAATTTGTCTTGGTCTCAATTGCTAAGGAAGGAATTGTGAAAGAAGCAGAACAGGGGGAAGTGCAGCAGACAGGAACCACTACCAGTCTCTTAGCAGGACCACTTTCTGTTTCCTGGTGTTACATTAGCATTACACTGAGACTTTAAAAAAGTACTTTCATTTGCAATGAAAAAATATGAGGCCCCTTGTGATATTAAGAGGCATTAGAAACACACAGGTGGCTAAGAATATCGTGCACGACAAATAGCCTGGGAAAATAATGGGGAGAAATTCAATATCAGGGTGTAAGATAATGCCACAGGAGATAGGAAAGTCTACTGTGACAATAGTTTGTCATTATGAAAAGTGATACAAACCTGCATGTCTTATTGGATGGCCATATGGCTATGAAGGGCCAATGTGATGAAAGTGTGAAAATCATAAATTAATTTCTGGGATTTATTGTGTGATGTATATCAGTAGATGGAAGAAATAGTAATACTATTTGCTTCAAGGCGTTGCTGAAAATCATCTTGAAACACCTGGGCAGCTCCAACCTCCTGTACTTAAGAGGAATGGGTTCAAAGTGAAACAGATGTGGAGAAGGGCTGCTAGGATAACCAGTGGAAGTGGGAAAAACTCAGAGGATTTGGTCTTTAAAGTCTAGAAGAGAGGCTGAAAAAAGATGTGACTTCTTCCTAATCTCCCAAGAGGATGAAGGGCTAAATGCAATTATTGTCTCCAAAACATTTTTAAGACTGGGACTTAACGTGACAACTTCTAAGCCAAGCAGAATGAGGTTCTGAAACCTTTCAGAATATATTTTATTCTTCCCCACCATCACGCATTAATGTCTCTAAAAATGGAGCATGGCAAACTTGCTTCTGAGCTTGTACAATGTGATTGTGCTGCCTAGAACAGATCTGCCTTTTCCAGAGAGTAATTGGTAGTCCTTTGCTCTAATCACGGTTGATAAACTAGATAGCTATGTTGTCTTGCTCTGACAGACATGCACCCTTGGAAAATTTGAGGGATTAACTTAAGTGAGACCAGGTTTGAGGAAATTTTAGAGTAACGTGCTTGGTACATACTTTTCTGCCACAGTCATGTTGGTTACACTGGGGCTTAACTTGTTTTTCTTCTTTGCCTGTTTATATAGATTTGTATGTCAAAATATTATTTTAACTTTGTCTCACCTTTTCCACAAAGATTGAAGCAGTTAAAAAAATTACCCCATTCTTTTCCTATTTTCTTTTAAATGTTGGCAGCTGGCTTCTCACAGCTGAGGAGCAGCGGGAGTCTACACAGGGCAAGTCTGTCATAGCCAGCACTGTGCAGATTCAGGTTATCCACGCTCTGAGCATTGCAAGGGAGCACATGGTGATCTGTGCCCGTGTGTGTCTAGGCCCATGCGTATGCGTATCATATAAGGGATAAATTCCTTCTGGGACATGCAGAGATGAGGTGATCCAGACCTACAGAAATAAGCCAAACGTAAAAAGATATTAAAATACACGTGGCAAGGATTGGCTGAGACATACAGAACCATTTTAGCAGAAAGGCAAGGGAGGAAGAAACTGCTTAAGTTCCCCTAGCTAGCCGCCAGTGCAAGAAAAAGATGTAGGAAGTGAAACAAGCTGAAAGTGAAAGCTGACCCCAGATTTCTGCATTGCATGGGTCTAATTTGATGAAAGATATCAGATAGTCAGGACTTACAGTAAAATTGAAATGTGTATCTATAGATAATATTATATATTATTACATTAATATATAGCTATAGATATATATGGTGAATTGCAGGTATAAGAATAAGGCTTAACAAGCTTAAATCTAACAACTTCGGAGACTGGCAAGGAACAGAAAACAGCTTCTCTTCAGTTGCTGTCCAGTTGATGCGTTCATGTTGCTCCCAAACACAGATAATTTGTCACTCTTATTCTCACTATGGTCTCGTGGCAAATCTGCACTGGCACAAATATGTGTAGAGGAGCACTGATAAGCCATTTCTGAGCTTTACCACCTCTAGTTAAACCTCTGCTTTGTATTCCTTGGCAGTTGCTTTGCCATGTGATGATGGGTCAGAAATGAACCTAGGTTTCCCAGAAACTGTCCTCCTCATAGTCACAATAACACAGATAAAGGAGATCCTTGCAATACTTGGGTAGCACAGATGATGTGGAAGCAGATCAACATAAAGTGAAAGTAAGCACTGAAGGTTAAGGTAAGTCCTTACATTTAAGATTTTTAAATTTTTTTTTTCATAGAATTATAAATTTGAACAGTTGATTGAAGTGACATAGAATGTTGGTTGAGCTTCTGAGAAAACTGGTGTTTGTGTCCTTGAGCAGAGCAGGCTTATAATCCTTCCTCCTCAGCAGTTTCAATCTAAGTTAATCACTCTGAGTTTCGAGACACTTCTGCCTTGACCTTGAGGGAAATGCACAGGAGTTCAGGAGATCTGATGAAGGCATCACTTTGTTACCTCTGACTATAACTTGTGACGTAGCAGCAGACCAACTGGCATTAAAGGCCAGAATGAAACATCTAAAACAGAGGAGGGCAATGGTATTCTTTTCAAATTTTGAAAGAGATATTAAAAATAAAACTGTTTACTCCTCTGGTCTCTAACCCTGCTTTAAAGCTCCAGATGTGAAACCACTTGGGTTTTTATATATAGATGTAAACAGTTGCTTCCTGTTCTTTGATTCAGAATTTCAAATATAAAGCAATATTCAACACTCAGAGTAAGTTGGGGGGGTCTTAATTTTTTTTTTTTTTAATTCTTATATGTGAGAAATTTGTGGCTTAAATGAAAAGTTTACTCTTTTGAATATAAGTTTATTTTATTTATGTACCTGTTGAAATACGTATGTATATATGTGTTAAGACCCTAAGCCATATAGAGCATTGGTATTTAGATACATCATTACTGACCTTTTTAAAAAGAGATATTTATTGAATAAAATACATACTTCTTTGATAAAATAGATTCTGTATGCTCAGTGTTGTAGTTCTAATTATTTTAAGTTACTTTATTATTGGAAAAACTGTAGTATAATTTATGAAGATTTGAGAATCATTTCCATGAAGACATGACTTTGATCAAGAAAAGGCTGGACATGTCAAGTGGGTTTTGTAGAAAATAATTTCTAATATGCACCATACATATTGTATGTAACAAAATCACAAGGAAGAGAATGGTTATGAACACAAAATGAAAAATGGGATCACCTTTGTAGATGATGCAAAGGGTAAGCACTGGGACAAAATGAAAGCCCAGATGCTGCTGATGGTGGATGGACAGGTGATGGTTACATGAAACTTGACTGCTTGCAGTAGGAAGTATTGTGTCTTCAGACACATTACTTTGCTGGAAGTGCAGAAAAAGTCATATAAAGCAATTCTAATTTGGGGAAAGACAGCAGCTATTAACCCTGGAGGAATGCTGCATTAGTTTCCGACTTCCACTCCTCCCAAACCATTTTGGAATTAAGACCCAAGTGCTATAGTAGCAAGATGAGATAGAGGATTCAGAGGGAAAATTCAAGGCCAATGTAGACATCAAAATCAGTGTCTTGGAAAAGCCTGCTACAGAGGCTCTCTGTGATACCTCTTATGGATACTCCTGTGGCTTTTTGAAGGGTGCCTGAACCTAGATTCTTGTCACCTTGCTGCACCTGTTAACCTAAGCACTTGTGTTTACCTTTTAACCATGAACTACAGTATGCTCTTTATTAAAAGAGAAGCTGTTGCTTTTTTAGATACCTATTTATAAAGATTCACAGCTATGTGTCGCCCTGATTTTTTCAGCCTTCTCTTTTGTTTCACAGTTTCATGTTTTAGGTTCTTTCTCACGCTCTGATCTGTAAACACTGGCCAATGTGATTGTAGTTTTCAAGGCAGTTTACATTCCTGTTCTTAGAGATCTGGACAGCTGATGGACAGTTGTCTTGACTAATGGGATGGGGAGAGGTCTCAACCTTCTCTCCCAATCCCTGCCCTTTGTAGATATACTATATATGGAGTCAGACTTTCAAATAAAGTAGGAGTTTTTAGTTCATACCTTCTAATCAAAGTGTGAGTGTGTGTTTGTGTGTGTGTGACACACTGCGTCAGCTATGTTAAATAGAATTTCTTATAATTCAGTGTTTCTCTTTTATGTCTAGAGTTGTGGACAGGACAATAAAAGAAAAGCATGAATAGGAAGTAGTGTCTCCTGTATTGCAAAGCTGTTGGAATGGGAAACATCTGAGTAGCAACTGGCAGCATTTTCTCTGATGTGTAAATTATTTTTATCTCTGATAAAGAATAATGGAGTTTGGTTTGTAATGATGCTGGGCTCTCTGTATTGCTCTTTGCTTACTGTATTCTCTTTCTCTTTTTATCTGCACAAAACACTTCCTTGTGTTGACACTGCAACAGAGCACTAGGCAAATAAACATTTACAGCAAGTGAAATGTTTTATTTATTTATACACTCTGCCCTGCACTGGCATTTTAGTTAGGTCAGGATCCCACTCCTGAAGCTGTTGCCCACGTGCTAAGATGTAATCTGTGTTCTGGAGCAGAACTGGAGTGCAAGAATGGGGCCGCTTTGGGAGAAGGCTCACCTTTAGGTAAACCCTTGTTATCAGCTGGCTCCTACTGAATGTTCAATCCTTGGGGCAATACTGGAGTGAAAGGGGCAATAACTCCCTTGAACCAGCTGTGGGTTTCAGCACCAGCTGTTGGGGTTTTAGCTCATGTAGAACAAGCTGAATCCTGTGGGGACTGTGGACTTCCATCTCTATGAGGAAAAGAACCCAGTAAAAACAGTGCTTCATGATGAGGCTCAGGATCTTCTCTTTATTTGAAGCCCTCACAAGGGTCATCTCACAAACTGTATTTGAGTGATTTCACGTGACGTCAAGTAAACTTCTGTGTGATTTCAAAGCACCTCTACATAGTTATTACTGATCAGTTGTGACTGCCATGAACCAGTGTCAACCTTCAGCTTATCAGCACAGGTTTAACTTACAGCTGTTCATTGCTTTCACCTGCAGAAAAAAATCTGAGTAAAAAGGGCTTTTCTCTGAGTTTACACTGACACTGAGCATGCTGCAGTCTCTAAAAATGTGCTCAGCTTTCTTACAGGAACAGGGAAAGGGATTTTTGGCTGACAACTTAGATCAAATTACTTCATACCCTCCACTTCAGCTGTTTGTTCTGTAGAAGCAGAACTATTCAAGAGCAAAAAGGTTAGTACTTAAGTGGATAAATACCTGATCTTGCAGACACAGCAGGTAATTAAACACTGGCCTTCCTGATGTCTAGGGTGAGTTTGCAAACACCAGTCTGCCTCTGGGTGTACAGAAGTTTTCTATGAACCATTTATGACAGAACAAGAGTCATCTAGATACCTACAGTTATGAATAAATAAAATAAATTTTAAAATCCTTCTCAGTATTGCAAAGCAACTCGTATGTAACCCACATGGAGCTGAGCATTAAAAAAATTGAACCAATAAAATTAAGCATTAAAGATAAATGTCTTCTAAGGGAAGCTCCTGGATAAAGTTGTGCTCCAGTGCTTTCAAATAAGTGTGGGAACACTGAAATGTTGACACTCAAGAAGAGGAAACTGATTCTCTGCCTGGTTAGAGCCTATTGATTTTCTGTAGGGTTCCTTTTATTTTTAGTTCAAGAGGAGACAAGAAGGGGAGCAATGGGTTCTAATTCTGCTTTAAACCAGGATCACAGATCACTGCTGAAATCCTATGGACATCCAAGACTTGTTGGCAGTAGGTGACAGATAATTTGCAGAAATGGCAGGAGAGGAAATATCCTCCTGTCACATTTAGGAGAAAACACTCTGCCTGTGGATAGAGCAGTGCATGTGTCATTATGTAGTGCTTCCTCAATGGCAGGATAGGACATTAAATGAAGGTGATGTTGGAAATTGACACTTGCCATGTGGGACTGCTTGTTGCCTCAGTTTATTTTTGTAATCATTTAGGATTGTGAATATCATAGGTATTGTTACAAAAGTATGAAAAGTCCTAATATGACCCCAGACCAATCTGGTTAGTTTTTGTAGCTGCAAGGCACCATCCCATTGAAACAGTTGTGTCTGCCAACGGACTCTTCTACTACTACTTTACCTGTTCACTCCAATGAACCTTTTCTATCCTAGAGATGAAGGTAAAAGTGGGATGAGAGTCTTACAATCTGCTTTAGCTTCTCCAGCTGTGTTTGTTTACTTGAGCCTATATTTGCACCAAGCTCTGATTTTAGGTTTTACATTGTTCTTCAAAGAACTGGCTTTAAAGATTAATTAGGGCGGGGGGG
>WBMY01011116.1:657567-707728 GCA_013397315.1 Donacobius atricapilla
TGTAATAACTTGGGCATGCATGTTATCAAAGATAAAATAAAACTGATTGGAACCTGAGTATTGTTGTTACTATAACCAGATCTAGTGCTGCTTGCTCTGTGGCATACCATTGTGAAATGAAGACTAGATTTGTAATACAATTCATCAAACTTAGGGCAATGTGAAGGTATAATAAGAATTCCCTGCATTGTAAATACTATTTTATTTGAGAGTAATTTTTTTATTCATAATTAGCAGAAATACATATAGACTTGTGAATGTTGTCTTGTACCTAATGTTGAGTGTGAAATTGGTTTTATTTTTCCTGTAAATGTGTTCATTTGATTATTTATTTTTAAAGGAAGAAATATTCCATATTCTTCAAAGAAATAAAATTGCACCCACATAGAATGTATACATTGCTTTTAAAAAGAAAAGGCAGGGAGAGGAAGGGACAAGTATACCTATGTTTTAAGTGCAAAACTGACTTCTCATTCTGTATAACCTCCTGCTGGATAGCTCCAAAATACAGATTTTTTAATCTTGTAACTGGGAATAAAGACATGACAAAAAAAAGTAGGACATAAATCACATAGTAATTTTTCAAAGCCATTCTGAGTACTTGGCCATGAAATTTTTCTGAATAGTTAGACATGTGTGCTAGCTGTTCAGCATAGCTGGAAAACCTGAGAATTATTCAACAGTCATATAAAAGTTATAGCTGGTCAGTGTCTGGAGAAAAAATAATGTTGACCTACTTATGCTTGCATGCACATCTGTCTGAAACCATGTTGCAAGAAAATTTAATGACAAATTCAGAATACAGATCCCAAACCCAACTCCAATATGCATCTTAATCAACATAGTGTCAGTAATAAGATCTGATATTGTATTTACTTGGTGCAAATTATACTAAAACCCCTTAATAATCTGACAGGAACCAGATGCATGTGATGCATTTTTATTAAATTTGTCTCCGAATGTGAAATTTCAGATCAGAGACACCTAAACTTTTGTGAAAACATCAGAAAGGTTACATTTTCATCATAGCATCTGATTATTTTGAATATTATTGTGGGCTGGTTAGTATAATTAAGCAACGTTTGTCTCAAGTCATGTGGCACAGGAGTGTAATGTATTTTGTATTTTGTTTTTTCTTTCCAAACCAGGGCAATCAGATGGCTTATGCAGAAAGTTGGAAAAAGCTTGTATTAGTCCCAAACCTCAAAAACCATGGGATAAAGATGCATGGGAAATTCCACGGGAATCAATTAAATTAGTGAAAAAACTTGGAGCTGGTCAGTTTGGAGAAGTCTGGATGGGTAAGTTTGTTCTTTTGAAATGAATATTTAACTCCAAAGGAAGTGTCATTTCAGAGTCATTCAAAAACATAGTGGACTTGAACCTGATCCCATATACTTATAAAACAGCAAAATCAGGCCCAGAATATACCTTCTTGTGAGGAAAGAGGGCTTGTAAAAGGGGGTAGATACCACACAAGAAAGTGGAACAAATCCTTTTTCTGTCTTTTAAAGGAAAAAATAGTGAGTAAGCACTGTAATTTAGAAGGTCAAAGACAATAGAGTTTTTGTTATGTTTTGAGGCAGAAATAGAAGGTTATAGTAAGATGTGGCTCCTGAATCTCAAAATTGTTGAGCCTCTCAGAACTTTGTTTCAAAGCAGAAAGTGTTAAAGAATATGAAATAGAAAGCAACAATGTCTTTTAGTGAATTGTGTACAGAGATTTTATTGTGACGAAGATGCCTCCTGCAATGTAGTGCATGTTACTGCCATACTGGGTGAAAAAAGGGAACAGGTTGAACCCAAGAGTGTTGTCTGTCAGTGTGCTGCTCAGAAAGTAGGTGATTTATGTAGTAAGAAGACTAGAGATTGAACACCCCATACCTTGCATCATCAGGCAAGACTCAAATAATGAAACGGTCATCAGACTTGCAAGTTGTAAACATTAATACATATCCAGCAGAAAATGATAGCATAATTATTATAGCCTGAATAACCTGCTTTCTTGGCTTACAAGCAGTATTTCCTGAGCCTTAGTGACTTCCTACTGGCAAGGAGCTATGCCCAGTGTCCCATTCTGTGAAAACGATTTAAACATCTTGCTTTTGAAATACTGCCTATTTTGACATCAAAGTATTCTTTTGGCTTCCTCATTGCATGTGCTGTGTACTATTCATTGCTTACATACTTTTTGCCAGTTACCATCTTATTTGAAGTAAACAATATCTTCCTCCCAAAGTCTTCATTAAGACGTCTTTTCAGGCCAAATCTTTCTCTTGGCCTTTCCCTGAATCTCTTTTTTGGGCTGTTATGTTTAAATAGGAATAAATTTGTTATAATAAAAGATCAGATTATGGTGATGATGATCATTAATAATTTTAAGACCTAAGATTGTATAGGCAGAGCATTTCTGAGCAACTTAAAAGTGTATCCCAAAGCTGGTTAGAAGACACAGAGCTATCAAGGGGTCTCTGATAGTCCATGGGAGTGTGTCAGTCTGATGGGAATGTCATTGCTTTGAAGAGATGCTCTCATTTAGAAAATCAAAGCACAGCCTAGTGCTGTTTGAGTGGCAAATTATACACACGCAACTACAGTGTCAATCAGAAAGCTCAAATTGAGTCTTAGGTGCAATCTTTTGGTATAAATCATGGAAAAAGTGCAAGCAACACATTTCTAATATAATATAGCCAAATTCAGCCTTTCGTCTGCCTTCATGAGAAAAGGCTTAAGAAACCCTCTAGCTATGATATACATGAATGACAGTTAAGATACTAGTCAGGACAAGTGTCAACCATATGTGCAGTTATTTCTGTCTAATAAACGAGGGCAACAAATGTTTAACTTACACTGAAACACTGTGGAAGACGTCGTGGTAGGTGCTAATCATCTGCTTGAAAATGCAGATCATTTTGGGAAGTGGCTACTTCTGCTCATACTCACAGAAAAGAATAAAGCTTTAAAAGGGTGTTTCTGTTTCAAGATGCTTCCTCTTGTTTGTGTCATTATTTTAACATCTAAATTGGACCTGAACCCAATGTCTGAAGGGCTGCACTGTGAGAAAAACTAATGTACTGTGAAAGTGAGTGATGCATTTCCTCTCCTTTGCCTTCTTTCTGAAGTGAGAGAGAATGATTTGCATGGCACAGATCCTCTCAGATCAAGAGCATGGGTTATCTTAGAACCAAGGAAGTTCAAGATGGAAAAGATGGTCAACTGTGTGGTGCAGGGTGACAGCAAACACCGTGTATCGTAATGATCACCCAGGGATTTAGGGGGTTACGTATAGGTACCGAGTTATAATCTGGTTGCTTCGCTCTCCTGGTTCGAGAGCTGGTTGTTACATGGCCTCCTCACAGAGAACAAAATAATTTTTCAGCCATCATGTGAATTAGAGAGAAATATTGTTCCATGGTTTAATTACTAAATAAATTTCCTCTTGATAAAGAATACTTAGAATTGTAGTTTCAGAGGGAACAGTGTCTCACTCAGAGGAATTGTGCTTTTGAGTAAATAAAGATGTAGAGCTACTGGACAAAATCCAGCAAAGAGCCACGAAGATGATGAGGGGACTGCTGCATCTCTCTTTTGAGGAAAGGTTTAGGGCGATCTTATCAGTCTATGTACATAGCTGAAGGAGGTATGCAAAGTGGATGGAGCCAGGCTCTTCTCAGTGGTGCCCAGCATCAGTGCCAGGGGCAACAGGCACCAGCTGAAACAGAGGAGGTTCCTTCCAAACAATCGCTGTGTGAGTGACCAAGCAGTGGCACAGGCTGCCCAGAGAGGTGGTGGTGCTGCCTCCATTCTTTTGAGAGAATCAAAAACCAACTGGACACAATCCTGGAGAACCAGCTCTAGGTGTCCCTGGGGGTGCTGGGCACAAATGCCTTCCACAGGTTCCTTCTGTGTGTTTCTGAGAGAGATGGGAATATGGAGATAATACTGATACTTCAATGTGGATATGCAATTCTAGCTTTTGTAGTCTTTTCTTTTTAATATCTTTATAACTACTTTCTGGGCTTCCATGTGGACATCCTCCTCTTGAACAGGTTGGAGGAAATTAACTTTTATTATGGAAGGAGTAAGAAAATCCTAGGAACAAAAAGCAGGCCTCCATATGCCCCAAGCACTTGGCTGTGTTCCGGTATGACCTGTGCAGAGAATCTGTTCTGTGGAATGAGCTGGTGAATCTCCTTCAGCTCTGAAGAGTTGCTTTTACACAGAGAAAAGTTGCTATCAGTTTCCCAGTTTTTCTATCAATACACATGCAATTGTATGCATTTCTTAGAGATTTTCTGAGTTTAGGCTACCAAGTTAGTGTTTATGTGTGCATTTTGGACATCAGTTGTGCAGCCTGGGCTCTCTGCCTTCACATTTAATGGGCTGTGTGGAGAGGAGTGAGACATGGAGCTGCTGCTGCATTATTCTGTTCTGCAGCTGAGTGATGGTTGTAGTAGGTGAAGGAGTGAAGTGCTGACGTGTAATTGGATGCAGAGAAGCTGCTGTTCCTCAGACTCTTTCCCAGTACCTCCTCCAACAGAACCCGCTGCAGCCATTGTCTGCCTTCTAGCAGCGTCATATCTCCATAGCTCAAACAAGTTGTTCCCAGTATACCCTGCAGGAACAGTAGAGGAAGGAGAAAGGTGCAAATTAGAGGCTTGTTCACAAAGCTCTGCATCTTCAGTCCTGTTCAGAAATGGTAGACTCAACTTCAATTGTCTATTATAAGTTCATATCACACCTCGGCCTGATTAAGACCATGCAAGAGTCTGGGGACAACCTGGCTATGCAAGATACTGCTCTGTCAAAACAATAGTAAATCCAAAATAAATACCTGGAACACTAAAATTTTTGGAGAATTCAATTCTAACATGTAGAGAAGAATATGGCTCGTTGTGTGATACATCATTACACAGTCCTCAGACTTTCATACTATTGCTTGCTTCGCATTTGACTTAACAGTAGCTAAAACTGCAAAGAGGCCGACTTCCTGCCATGGTATGAAAGGTTTTTAGACCATGGGGTTCAGTGCCTCTGAGCAGCCACTTTAGTGATGTGATGAACCAGAGCAGCACTGCAAGAGCAGGGTCTATGTTTTATGCATTTTTGTTCCTAGTGTGAACTGATATGATGTGAATCATGATGCTCTGTGGTATTAATAATCCATGAAGAGAATTCTCAAGCAAGGCTAAGAGGAAAGTTAACAAGGCAAATGCAGCGATTATGGTGTAGTTTATTAATGAGTCACATCTTGCTTGTATCTCAGGTGTGAACGATTCTTTTATTCAATAAGCTCTGAATTAGAATACAAGTAATATGTGCTTTGGAAGTGTATTTTCTTCTGCAGTTGTTAGAAATATCAGAGTGAGCTCACAGAGTTCATAGCCACCTTGTTTTGGTGTCTCACCCCTCCTAATACATGATGAAATAAACGAATGGAGAAATCCAAGATCTGGTATTTTTAGTGCTCTCACCAGCTATTTGTTTTGTACATCACCACCAGAGGGTCAAGGTAGACTTTTTTACAGCAGAAAACCTCAGTATCACAGAGATGTTGTAGTAAAGCAAACTATCTGTAAGAAAGTTTGATGGATATCTCTAGTGAATGTAAAATACTGTTACATAGTTAATGTTAAGTGTGTTGGTCATAATTGCTTCACTGAAATAGGTGCATTAATTAGTATGTTCAGTTGAGAATTCAACACATTGAGAGTGGAGCTCATGCTCTGTTTTAGGACATGGGATGGAATAGTAGAAATGATACAAATAATCTTCCTGCTTCTTAAACAGAGAGAAATATATTTATTATCTATTTTTCATATACCTGAGCTTTAACAGTGGATTTGACCTGTAGCTGTAATTTCTTACTATTAGGTAACTTAGAGAAATGTCTTTGTTGTGTTTTTACCTGACCGTATTTGGAAAAATAGATTTAGTAGTCATACAGGCGAATTTTTTGTGATTGTGGCACAGTGGCTTTTCTCAGGTGATGATCCTTCCTCAAAAAAGATGCAGTGCTCCGAGCAATCACTTAAGATGTGGAAACTAGGTCCTTGCTTTGTCACTGATTTCTTTTGTTGGATGATAAATAGCATAAGGAAATGGTGGGTTCCAGTTTAGAGGTGTATCCATCATGGTGATCTGGATTATTGCTGAATAAGGAAATGAGGCTCTTTTGTTGAGTCATGAAGGTTTTACTTCTTCTGAGAAATATTTGTACACTGTTGCATTGGGTATGGTGGGGATAAAACTTCCATTTATATCTCTCTTTCTCACTCTTTTATTTCTTTTATTTTTTGAATTGTCTTCACAAGATAAACTTTAGGATCAGTGCTTGCTACTCTACTTTTTAATGCTATTTTTAAATTTTCTAATGTTCGACAAACATTAAATCTGGAAATAATTTGCTGCTTTTCTCTTCACTGATAGTTGCTTCTTATATATTTGGAATGTTACGTTAGAAGGTTTGCTAAACAGAGAAATTAACCACAGCCACGTTCTCCTCCACTCCTGGCATGGTGTGTGTGATAAGAAGTTATCATGTTTTAAATCTTGTGCTGAACACTGCAGGATTGCAGTCCTGGCGCTGTGTCCTTGTTGGTCACGAGAACCTTTTGACTGCACTTTCCCGTAATGCTCCATTTTGAGCACTAAGGGTTACAGGAAGGATTATGAGCGTGAGACTGGCATGCATGAAATAAACATAATCATGGGATTTAAGAAACTTCAGAATCTTCCAGGCAATCCTTGGGCTCTATTGTTCTGAGGCAGTTAAGTGGACATCCATTGAAATCCTTGACCAAGTATTTTAGGGGCCACTTGTGAATGGAAGCTTGGTGTGAAGTAAGATCATTTGTTTGCTTTATTTTTTTTTCAGATAACTGATTTCTAAAAATAGGGAATGGATCATTTTCCTCTGCACTGCTGTATAAGTTGCAAAATAAAAAGGAATTTTAGCATAAATATTTGTGCTACATCTGGCACTTGCTATCATGCTCATAGCTATTCCTGGAATCCAACCTCACCTGCTTTACAAATTCCTGCTAGTCGGGACACTGTGGGTTGCAGAGTGACTTCAGGGCACTGATTGTATTTCCTCCTTGTAGGTTACTATCATAACAGTACCAAAGTGGCTGTGAAGACTCTGAAGCCGGGAACAATGTCTGTGCAAGCCTTCCTGGAGGAAGCCAACCTCATGAAAACACTTCAGCATGATAAGCTTGTTAGGCTTTATGCTGTAGTGACCAAAGAGGAGCCTATTTATATTATAACAGAATTCATGGCAAAAGGTAAAAGACCATTGGATCTGTGTGCTGATTTGGGCTGAGGTAGTTAATTTTCTTCCCAGTGGCTGATATGGGGCTGTGTTTTGGATTTGTGCTGAAAAAAGGGCTGATAATATAGAGATGTTTTTGTTATTGCCCAGCAGTGCTCACACAGAGCCAAAACCTTCTCTGTTTTTGTGCTGCCACGTTGGTGAGGAGGCTGGGGGTGCATGGGAGGGTGGGAGGAGACACAGCCAGGACAGGTGACCCCAACTGACCAGAAGGATATTCCTGACCTTATGGCATCATGCTCAGTATATAAAGTGGGGGAAGAAGGAAGAAGGAGGAACATTTGATGTGACAAATGTCTATTTTCCCGAGTAACCATTACGTGTGATGGCGTCCTGCTCTCCTGGAAATGGATGAACACCTGCCTACCCATGGGAAGCACTGAATTAATTCCTTGGTTTGCTTTGCTGGTGTGCACAGCTTTTGCTTTTCCTCTTCCTATCAATCTGTCTTTATCTCAGCCCATGAGTTCTCTACATTTTACCCTATGATTCTCTCCCTGGTCCCACTGGTGGGGAGTGAGTGAGTGAGTGAGTGAGTGAGTGTGTGGCTGCATGGGGCCTGGTTGGTGGCTGGGGTTAAAACACAACAATCTGCAAGCAATAGTTCAACGAACTCTTCTGCTTCTCCTAAACTAGTTCCTTTCATTTTTAAAGAAAGGAGTGATAGAGTTATTTTTGAATGTTCAAATATTAAGGGAAAGAGCACCTATCCTTAAGATGGGCTGAAGCTTTCATTTTATGACTCGTTACTGTATTTGCGACATAAACCAGTTTTACAGTTTTCTTAAATGCAGCACTTTCTATTGTTTCTGAATCAGAGGATAACCCTCAGAATAGCTCTGGTTTCTCTGAACTCCCTAGCTAACTTTTGTTTCTGGTATCAGAGCAAACCAACAAAAAAAAAAAAAAAAACCAACAACCAAAAGAAACAACCTTATGAATTGCCTTATGTGGGTCTTGAATTGATAACAGTGTGTGTAATAAGGTGAGTGAGGAATGGTCCTGCAAGAGTGACTGTACTACTAGGATAGGACTCTGTAGAGCATTACTACACAAAATATGCCAAGTTTCCTTCTCAGATTATCTTGGGTAGTAGTTTTTCTTGATTTGTTCTGTTTTCAAGCAAATTTGCTTGCAACTTAATGAACAAATGTTGAGGCACTTAGTCCGTATGACTTGGAAAGGATTGATGTATGGGATTCTCCTTGATAGCTTTCCTGACGGTTCACAGAGTAAGGTGCTTATCAAACTCATCACCATTGAACTGAGGTATGGTCTCATGGGAGTTTTCTACAGCCAGGGAAATAGCAAAGCTTGAGTGTCTGACACGCTGATTTGGGTGTTCCTGTCCTTAAACCATACAAAGAGACTGTCTTACTGTAGTCAACTTGAAAATACATCAAAATACTTCACTGCCTCAGTTTTGTTATCCAGAAAATTGGGGAACCAAATGTGACCTTTTTTTTTTTGTAATAGGATGCACTGATTTAATCTTTCTCTGTTTTAACAGGAAGTTTGCTGGATTTTTTGAAGAGTGATGAAGGAAGTAAATTGTTGCTTCCAAAGCTAATCGACTTCTCTGCTCAGGTAAAACTTTAAAAATATGCTCAAAATTATAGGGGGTTAGAGTCTGAAACTCATACTAGGCCATTTTATCTTAAGGATTTTTTACATTAAAAAAAATGCAATCTACAGATTAATTTTGAGTAAATATGGTTAACTGAAAGGAGGAAATAGATGGAAGAGATTTCAAGGGGAATATGTGGTTAGGCTTAACTCTTAGATAATGCCGGTGACCTGTTTAGATGGCAGCAGTACCCCACTGCCTTCCTTTGTGAAAAGGCTGCTTTCAAATTGAGTGGCTATGAATTGAAAGTGTAAGGACAAGTTTGTGAGGTTTTGCTTAGCAGATTCCTTCAGAGTTAATAAATGTGTCATTTTGTTATTTCTTAACTAAAAAGTCTGACTCCTCTTAATCTCAGTGTACTCTTCTTGGTTAAAATTCTTAGGTAAATTATTGTGAAATAGTGTTTCAGGTACTAGTGTATGATTTATGCAGCAGGATGATTGTTTCAAAATATACAAGTTACCTCTGTCTTAAATGAAATCTGAAGAGAGACTCCAGAGTGATTTGTGTGTCAAAGCCTGAATCAAAGGTCCCAGAGCCCAGTGTTTTGTCTTGGGCAGTTATCAGGATTAGCTGTCCAGGGAGGCATGTAACAAAAATAGAGAAATAATTCTGCCTTTGCAGGTTGTACTTCATGTTAGTAGTAGGTAATGATGGCATTTCTGGTTGGTTATTGTTAACCAACCTTTTTGGGGGTTGTTTTTTATGCATTAGAATTTACAGATTGTTGCACCCTATTATGCTATCTTGTTATAACGCATGAGGAAAGATGGGAAAACAATTAGAGGTATAAATAAAGCATTAGGAATTCATACCAAAAATTCATAATAAAAATATTATATAAATGTTTTATGTATTATTGCTATACAAATAATTATAGGATTAGATATTAGGAAGTATTTCTTTACCAGAAGAGTTGTCAAACATAGGAACAGGCTTCCTAGAGAGGTGATCAGTGCCCCAAAACTGTCACATTTTAAAAGTCATTTGGTCAATGCCCTTGATATATGCTTTAACTTCTGGTTAAAGTGGCCTGAAGTGGTCAAGCAGTTGGACTAGATGATCACTGAAGGTCCTTTCAACTGGAACTATTGTATTCTATAGTATATTATATTGTCATATAGATGTTCAATATATCAAATATAGGTTTTTATTTCACATAGACTCAATGGAAGAGCTATTTTTCCTATAATTACTGGTTTAGTGTGGCTATAGGCTCTCTAAATTTTCTGAACTCTTTGGGTAATTTGTCCTTGAGAATTTATTTTTAGTGGGATAAAAGCTTGGCAGATGCGGAAAACCTGCGGGATCCCAGGTCATGGTCTGAAGAGATGAGTAACAGTGGGCAGAAAAGAAATAAAAGGTAGCTTTGAAACTAATGTGTAAAATTCAAGAGAGGAAAGAATATCTGTGAGCATTGATATGAAAGGAGACCTAAGATGTGGAGAGAAAAGCACATGTGGTTTCACAGCAGAACTTTTTATTGGAGACCTTTTTATTGTTACGTTCATTTTGAATTAAACTGTGTTTTTAGCAATGTTAGGCTTGATAAGGGCAATGAACTAAAGAGCAACTCTGTGTACAACTTGGGTAAATCATTTCAAGTTAACAAGGGTCAGAGATTGTCATTCACAAAGCTTTGGAGGTCACTTCAAATGGACATCACTTGTCACCCTGATCTGAGAGCAGTGTCTCAGAGCCAGTTCCTGCACTTGGCCCCAGAGGCCAGGACCTTGTGCTGCACAGGTGATATGGGAGGTCCCTCATGTCATATAAAATGTAGACTATCAAGAGAAATTCCTGAGACTAGCCTGCAGTCATTCTAAAGAGTTTTTCAGGAATGCCCCTCTGAGGATTTCTGGCTGAGGCCCAAACAAAACTTTGAAACAAAGATACCGGGATTTTTCTTACAGAAAGAATTTGTAGGGTTTTTTGAGCATGTTTGTAAAGAGCCCTTAATGCCACTGTGTGATAACAGGACTATGTGGAATAGACTTGCAGGCTGCATGTATGTGGCTCCAGATCAGAGGTTTCCCTCTGACCAACACAGATGTTCCACCAGTCTTCTCTATCTCTGGCAGTCTGAATCAGTTGATAGGTCTTTAGGGCAAAAGGTGGACAAAAATCTTTTCAGACCTTGCTAAGGTAACCCATGGATCACACTATTCCTGAATGTAGGCTGTGTGTTAAAGGAGAACACAAAATGTGTGTAGCTTTTAGTGTGACTCTGGATTGTACCAATGGAACACTAATTTATTCTTACAGAAGTGATGTTAACCACTCTGCAGAGCAGAGGGGAAAGAAATTTGGAAAGATATGTTTCAGAAAAGGTTAAAATGAACATGGAAGGAAGCTTGTGATGAAGATTCTTATTCTTAAATAAGATCACGACTTTTTTTTTTTTTTTTTTTTGGTGAACACACACATGAGCTTTTCATTACTCTCTATGAAACCATTCTGGCAAAGCACTTTGCCAGACTATCCCAGCTTCTCAGGAACACTGAAAATAAAAGAAATAGTAGCTGAGCATTAGCTTATTTTTGCCCTCATCCATCTATGATGTTACAAGACACAGGAGGGACTGGGAATGGGAGAAAGGGAGAGGAGGACATGGTCTCTGTGGCTATTAGCTGGCTAAAGAATCTAGTACAGGCAGTTGTACAGGAAACCCCAGCTGATGTTGATTTTCCAAGTGAAGATCACTGAGGGTTGTTTGCATTGCCAGGCTGTTGTTTAGTGCTCCACTCTCTGGGTTCATTACGCCTTTGCCTTGAAGAGTCTGGAAAAAAAAAAGTGTTTGCAAGAGGTGAAACATTCTGACTTTGCAAAATGAGGACTGCTCCCCTAGGTGAAATAAACAACTTGTTTAAAGTAAGCATTTTTCAAGCAAGTAATCAAATACTCTCCTGCTCTGCTATACTGACTTAGCTGTCTAGTTAGGTGAACACACCTCCCAATGGACATTTTTGGCAGAGATAGCTGTTACTGGGTTACACTTTTATCTAGTGCCTACCTTAATTTACAGCTGTGGGGTCTGGACTTCGATGGTTTACTTTCTGTAATAATGGTCACAATTTATGAAATTAGGTTTGTGGAAAAGATGGCAAGAAAATGCTTGCTAGGAAGGTGATCCAGCTCTGTTTCTAAAGCAACCTGCTCTCTGACAGAGCTGAAGGTAACTCTTGTGTTTAAATCAGTGCATATGAATAGGGGCTGGGGGAATTTAATGTTAGCTATGCCCTGGAAAAGACAGTTTTATCCATTGGAGATGAATGTTAGAAGTCTCTGAAATGAGGATGTTTTAAGGGAGACTGAGTTTTGCAAATGTATCTTCAAGCACATACTATCTGCGTTAGTACGGAGCAGAGCTGTGGCATCTCCTGTAGAAGTCAGCACCAGCCTGGCTCCTTCAGTTCCTAAAGCAACTGGAAGACTCAGGGTTTTACTAGTTGGTTTATGTCTTGCCTCAGAGGCAATTTACCAGAAGAGCCTCCAATTCTTCATTTCACATTTCCTGAATTCATAGTTGTTCCTGCTTGATTAGATCTGCTGAAAACGTAGGACACGAATTCAGCAAACCTTCTGTAGGTGTAAACTCTTCCTGCTTCTTATGCAAATCCATTACCTTCCATGTAGGGTACACATATGTAGTGGCTGTGGTTAGGAAAATTATACCTGTTTTTACTAAACAAACTCATAACTTTTGAAAAGGTCAAAGCTTTGTCCTCAAAATTGTTATTTCTTCTTTCTCATGCAGTGCTGATACTTTCTTCTGTGTTAAGTCTTTCTTCTTATTAATTCTTCTGTGATCTACAGCTTGACTGGCAACTTCTTTCTGTCTTCCAAGGCTACAGTGCCATCGAAATAATAGTAAACTTTGAATAAAATTAATGGAGATTTTTGATGCAGGGTTTTAATCCCTCTCTACCCTCTTTTTTAAAGTCATAGTAAAAATTCATACCTAGATTACAATTAATTTTAAGTCTTATTTGGCATTGTGACATTTCCACTGTGTATTCCTTTTCATGCTGCTTTAATTTTTAATGATACACTCTAATGTTCCAGTGCATAATGAAATACATTACTTTTATAATATTTTTTCCCTGTTAGTCTGCTTTAACTACATAGCTGCTTGACTGGGGCAAGAGAAATATGATTTTGCAACCTTTCCTGACTTCACCTTTAGGATAAGCACTGTTGCAAACTGAATGTTGTTATTACACTGATGTATCATTTGAAGATGTGTCTTTTGCAGCAGTCTTCAATGGCCAGATAAAAAGGGTCTGTACCCTCTTCATAGACAAAGAGACACGTGAAGATGAACTGTCTTTTTGAAAACTCTGTGATCAAGAAGTATATTTTATTTTATTATGCATCTGGACATTATTGAAAGGCACAGTTATTGAAAGGTACAGTTATTGAAGGGTTGATCTCAGTCCAAAGACAGCCCTCTCCCGATCAATAACACCTCCACATCAAACCTTTCAAAGCTGCAGACTGTTTTTAGTGAAGCTGCTCCCTAGGAACTGAGAGAATTACCAGATTTAAGGCAGTGCGAAACTCAGGGTATGCTCCATTATTTCCTCTGCTTAAAATGCACTGACAGGATGATTGTGTCCACCCTCAGTGTTTTGCACTCATTTTCCAGTCTGGTTTTTGGGCTGTTTTACCTGCTTTGGCAGGAGCATCCCACCAAGCTGTGGGCCAGAGCAGCCCATGTGGGCAGCTGGGAGTAGCTCTGAGGCCGCTGTCCCACACCCACTGTGAATTTTAGCTGAAGCTTTACAGTTACAGAGGGTGGCTTATGAAGTGATATATTTCTCTTGGAGGACTTTTCCTTCATTCTTATCCTGGGTGCATAGTTCCCATTACGTAGAGATTTGTTTGGGTTGTTTTTAAAAGGATTTAATTTGGGTGTTTCTAAAAGTGTGTGTCAGTAGTTCATTAAAGGTGATGGGGAGCTGCTCCCTTCTTGGCAGTAACACTTGAGCAGTGTAGGCAGAATTCTCTTTTAAAGACCACAAAACATATTCCTGACGCCCAAATTAGCTTTCTCATCCTGCTCCTGAATAAACGTTATACGTAGCTGAACAGTCTTGACAGGTACCAATGATCATTAAAAGAGAGGGGAGAAGGCTTTAATTTTCTTTTGTTCATATGAATTTCTCTAATATTAACATTTCATTTGGCAATGAAAACCCAACAATAATCGTTAGAAGTTATCACATGGGCTCTGGCACCCATTCCCTCAATCAAAAAATCTCAATTTTTTCTTTCTTCTTTTCCCGTAAGCAAAGGTTTAATATGACCAGACGTGAATTCAGTTGTTTGGTCGCCGTGTTTCCCCTCCTTCTCTGATTCAAAATTCCTTGCTGTTAATTTTTTCCTTGGAATTTTCTGCATTTTTCAGTGAATCCAGCACAAATAAGAGGAAATAAATCGTCTTTCTAATGGCTTTTCTTGGTCGGATTCAGAAACTAAATATCATTATCACAAACGTTTCTTTTGTGAAGTGATTCTTCATTCCCTATCCAGCAGTTTACCCAAATGTTATATCTGTGCAGGGAAGAAGGAGGGAAGCTGATTCCTCTGTGGTGTTTGATGGATTTTGGGGGGCATTACCAGACCTGTCTGCATTTTGGGTGTATCTGCCATGCTGGCCAAACTCATCATCGATCTTACAGCAAAAGCTTCCCTTTCATCTCTGCTTCCTCCTCAAGCCCATGTAATGGCATGGGGAGGAGAGAGAGGCAGACCAGACTCTAAATTAAATACTGCTCTTCTGTTGTGTCTGTAAGCCTGTAGGACTCTCAGTGGCAATTATTCACTAGTAGCTACTGCCTTCATTAGCAAATGTTTTACTTATTTCTAGAGCACGTAAAATGCAAGTGTTGCTCATTCTCTTCATGAGAGTTTCTTCTTGGTTTACGGTGAGAACCCCCCCGCACAGAGCAAGGGCAATGTCACACTTCTCTGGAGAACGTATCTGACTTTAAGAAGAGGTCTGCAGTGGAAGGAAGTGGGACTGCAAGTGGCTCTATTTTTCCATTGCTTAAACTGAAAAAGAGGAACAAAGACCGGGTAGTTTTGTGTAATAAGTGGTGGCAGTGTGTGCCTTGGCAGTACCCCTTGGGGACTTTTTTAAAACGAATAAGCAGAAGTGATGTTCGTGCTCTTTTCAGACTTGGCCAGCTGCTCTGCCTGCTTTACTGCACAGCTGAAAGGAGCACCTCTGGTGCTGGGGAGGGATCCAGCCACTTGGCTGCTCCTCAGGTGGAGAGGAAAGAGCCTGTGGTGAAGGTGCAGGGACTGGCAGTGGTGGAGGACCCTCACTGCTTTACTGCTGCTCCACTGGCAGATCTGAGGGTGTGGATGTTCCCCAAATCATGTGATGATCATCTGTCACCCCCCACAGACATCCCAGAGAGGTACCTGTGGCACAGGTAGAGTCTTGACTGGGAATGTCCCATCACCAGTCTCAGATAAAGGCTGATGGCTCCCGAAGTCCCATCACCAGATAAAGGCTGATGACTCCCAAAGACAGGGTTTCTCTTTGTTTTTTCTTAGCTCCTCTTAAACTTTTGGACCAAATACAGTCTACACATCAGTTTTATTACTCTGAGTTTAGAAACTATTATTTCAGTTTCTTTTCTTTTTTTTTTTCGCGAAAAGGGGAAAAAAAAAAAGGAAGCCTGGAAAAGAATCATCCCCTGTGCATATTTTGAGGTTATTAATGCTCTTTAATTTGGTTTGGAAATCAAGTTGGGCTGCTGAAATGCAGATTATATTTACTTATGATATTATCTGAGAGCTGGCTGTTGCCAAAAACTCCTCATGTATGAACAGGTACATGTTGTTGTACAAGAAAATAAAGTTGTTTCCCCTATGTTAGCAATTGCTTCCTGATTGTCCAGGATAGAAAGTTGTTGGTTTTTTTTAACTTTCTCTATGCTGTTGCTTTATCAGTACCTGCTTCATCAGAACACCTGTATCCTAAGTGATAAATTCCTTCTATTTTCTTAGTATTTAGAAAATAAACTGGTTAATAATTTAGGAAAGAGGATATTTTAATAGAAATCTTAGGAACATTTTATTCAGGATTCTGTTTCAGGAAATGTCTTTAATATGTATCTAATCCTGCCAGCTGTTATTCACCCAAATAATTCTTCCAGAGCTGCTACTGTAAGCAGAGTTTTGGAGGACTGGATCTGTGCGTAGGTTTTCCATGGCAATCCCCCCTTTCCTGGCTTCCATCTAAAAAATTCTCCAAAGACACCAATAATGAATCAATGGATGTGGTTTTGCTGATACTTTGAAGAAAGATGGATCAGACCTGCTAATGGAGCAGTATGGTATTGAAATATCAAAATACTTGTTCTTTTGGTTACAGATTGCGGAAGGGATGGCATACATAGAAAGAAAAAATTATATCCACCGAGATTTGAGAGCAGCAAATGTTCTGGTTTCAGACTTATTGATGTGCAAAATTGCTGATTTTGGACTAGCAAGAGTGATCGAAGACAATGAATACACAGCAAGGGAAGGTATGTATTTTTATTTCTGTCTTTAAAATTTCAGCCTCTGGGAGGCAGTGAGGCTGTATCTAACAGAAATAAGGTCACCAAGGACAAAAAGTGCTGTAACAACTTCCTAGGAGCAGCATTGTAATGCCAACAACTTCTAAAATGAATAAAGGAAACAACCTTTCTGTGCTGCCCAGGCTTTTTGACGAGTTTATTTTAAATAAATTTGAAAGACAAAGACAATCGAGAGTATTGCACACAATTTTTTCCTAAATTGAACAAAATAATTGCACAGCCATAGCTTCCATGTCACAGAATTAAAGGCCAAGAAACTGTGATCTTATATTCTCTTTACATCCTTAAGTGCCATATGGACGTCTTTTCACTTAGGGAAAGGAAGAAACCCTATCAGTGTAGTTGCTGGTAACAAGAAAAGCTTTAGCAGAACTGGTTACCTTTGGAAGCTGTTTGAGGAGCTGCAGCATTAATTTGCATGTTCAGGGACACTGGAAGGCTGGGTCATGTACCTGCTTAGCACATGAATGGGAGGTAATAGGGTGAAGACTGGCGAGAGTAAAAACATGCTCTGAAAGGTGCATGTGTGGGTTTGCCATGGATGTTCTGCTAATGTTGTCAAGGATGCTTTCAAGAAGTGCATTGTTAGTTGTAGTGAAGAGTTTTTATTTATGCTTCCATGCATAAGGGTAACTTTCCAGAGTGGTTTGTTGGCTGGCTTTCCCCTTCTCCTTTTAAAGACACTGCCTCAGGTTTTCACAGTCTGGATGGATACTGTGGTACCATAGGGTAAGAGGGGAAGAACTAAAGTATGAAGAAGAAAGAGAACAATGCTCTACAGCTGAGATTAAAGGAAGATGAGCTATTCAGCAGTCACTGAATTACAGTAATTCAATAGATCAGTGGGAAGGGTCTGATTAAGCAGTTTTCAGAGGTACAGACCCGTATCTATGGGGTTTAGCTAGCTCTGGACATTGTATATTGATTAAATTAACTTCTCAGGTTATAAATTTTTTATGTCAAGTTTCTTTGATGTGTTTTCTGCTATCAGAAAAGTTTCCTAGCTCACCTGGTATTTTGTGCCAGAATGTTAGAGCAAGCTAAAAAAGGCTTAGAGAGACTCTACTGGTATTACTCCTTGTTGTCAAATGAATCAATGTAGTATTCCCAAGAAAGGCTGCCTGAATGTTTTTATTTAACTGAAAGGAGCTTGTTTTTATATGGCAGTTTCTGGAATCAGTTAGCTAGATGTGAAAGACAGTAATTTAAGATATGACTTTTTAAGGTATGTCTTGTTACTGCTTTTGCATCTATGGCTGAATGTGAAATGAATTAAAGTGACTATTTGAGACTTTTGTTTTAGGTGCAAAAGACCTAAAAGAGACTGTTCTCTTCTTTTAGGTGCAAAATTCCCTATTAAGTGGACGGCACCAGAGGCAATTAACTATGGATCTTTCACTATTAAATCTGATGTGTGGTCGTTTGGGATTCTCTTGTATGAAATTGTTACATATGGAAAGATTCCTTATCCAGGTATGTGGCTGTGGTTTGACTCTGTATTTATACTTTGGTGCTAAAAGGCAAAGAAAATATTCATGGAAAGAGCTGGCATCTGACAGTAGTGACACCAATGATTGGAAAAATATCTTATAGGTAATCTTACTGCTTTGAAAACTTAGTCACTGTATGTGTAAGGCACATGCCTCTCCAGGGCAAATTTTAGCAAGCAGACAAGTGGCACCATGGTTATATAGTCATTTCTATATATTCTAAAGATGTTGCAAATGCAGATCCTGCATTTATGACATCCTGTTTTGTGGACAGAAGCACAGTCTCATGGTGAGGATGCAGTGCTGCAAGTTCTGACAGTACTCTGTAACATGCTGGGGATTTCAACAGCATAATATGTTAAGATACGTGAAGATTCTAAGAAAGCATGTTTTCACAAGCAAATAGACTGTAATAATTTGTCAGTGCCAGCTAGTCTAAGCAAATATGAAAGCAGACCCTAAAGCAATGTTGATATACCACTAGGAATGATTACTCTTTGTTGTTCCATACAGTCAGGTACAAGGCCACAGAGGTGTGCACGTCAAATGCGGCTGCCTTGGGTAGCTGTGAGATGGTCATGTGCTTCATGTTTCATTTTTCATTGTTAAACAAAATATATACTAATGTTTCCAGCACACAGAGACACCTTGTATGAAAGGGGGTTTTATGCGCATAAAATTGTTACATCTCAGGCATAGATGATTAATTCTGGGCAACAGACTGCCTTCATTTAAGCTTACTGAGGTTATGGGAAATTGCCCTAAGCTCCCTTCTCTTGTGGGCGAAGGGGGAAAGTACAGCCATGTTCACCTGTACTGCACACCTCATAGGCAGAGTAACTTCTGAGACAAACCTTGGGATCCTGACAGGAAAGAGAGACCAGAATTTTCATCCAAGCAGAGCTTTCCCAGTGCTTCCAGTGCAGCGGCTCTTGCTGTTTAAACAGTGAAAACACTTCATAAGCAGATGGAATTCTGCATCCTGAACTGCCAGAGATGGTCAAGAGGCAGACTCGAGTACCTGAAGTGACAGTAGGCTAAACACCTCTGGACACAAGGGGATGGGAAATCCCACAAGACTCAGGCAGGGGGAAAGGGCTGATGGCATCCAACTTCACACTGCTATGGATGAACATAGTGACTTTCCATATAAGAGGTAGAACCAAGCCAGACATTTTCATGGCACAGTTCTAGGCCAGGAAAACACCTAGGCTCAAGACTAGCCCCCTTAAACTTCAAGAGGTGATAGGGCTGCTTGCACAGCTAGGTGCTCTGTGTCAGTTCGTAGGTGCGGGCTATGAAATACTTGACAGCACAGCAGGTCCTCCCAAAGCTCTTCCTACACAATGCTCGTGTCCCAGTGAAGGAATAGAGGGGAGATGTGCGCAGTCAAGTAATGCATGGCTCTTCCCACAGTCAAGATACATTTTTTTTCCCCGTTAGCACTTGCCTGTGTGTCCAGACAGTTCCTACACTGAGCTGGGTTCACAAGATTATTTCTGAAGAATTTCTGCTTAGAAAATGGTCCTTCTCTGAGCAAACCTACAAGGTCACCTGGAAACTAGCACTACAAAAATACAAAAACCAATCCAATACTTAATTCTGCAGCTAAATCTGCTCTCTTTACCTTCATGGTTTTATTCTAAGAACAAAGTCAATCTGTACAGCAGACATAATACTGCTGCACTGCTGTGGGAAAATCTCTCTTCTAGGGGAAGTCTGGGCAATATTTTTTTTTTTTATGTGGGAGCATTTTTATGAGCACCATAAATACTCCATGCACTGTGGATTCATTTATCAACCAGCAGTTACATATGGAAGGCTCTTGACAGCATATTAGAAGATTTTAATAGTTTGCAGGTGTTGCTTGCATTAAAATAGAAGAGATATATGTATCTATTTTAAATAGAAGTATAAACTGAAGTGGCCTGTTAGATTGAAAGTTGATTCTGAGAATCAGAATCACAGCACAATACATGGGTGACCAATTGACTTCACATGAAGAGATATGACAGATTCGGGCAAATTATCCCAGCACAGCAATAGTTACCTGGTGATAGGTTGTAACCAGTAGCCACTGGACAGAAACAGTAAATTGATTTTTCATTTCAAATTTTCAATTATTTTCAATAATTAACTAGCTCCAGCAACCAGAGTATTCAGCATATAGCTGCATATGAAACAGCTGGATTTGAAACCAGCAAGAAGTTAATACCTGTACTTAACTTGGTAGGAAGCATTTCTAGCCAAGAAACTGGGAGCTTTTATGATCTTTGTTCTTGAATTCCAACACCTGTTTCTCCTTCTGAGAAAGTCAAAGCCATTAGTGGAACCGCAGTTTAAGGAACTACCTCTGAAATATGAAACAAGTATCTGATTCTCTGGGCACATAAGTTGAATTGGTAGTTAAAACATAATTTCTGAATGTCAATACCGGCAACACCCATAATTGCATTCCAGTTCTGTCTGCCATTCTTCACAAGGTGTGACCCTTTCTGTACAGTGGGATTCTTCCTCCATCCACTCTGTTCACATCATTTGCCAGGCCCTCACATAAAGAAATGTGTGTTTGTGAAACCTAACAGGTACCACAGCATAAATTAACAGACGTACCAAAACTTTAGCTTGCAAGAGGGTGTAAGTGTGATAAATATGTATGTGGGATATATTTCTTTTACTGATTAGGATGTAAATATGGTAAGACTGGTAATTCTTCAGCTACAAAAAGAAAAAATTGAAACCAATTTAAAAAGGTAAAGTTTAACAAGTAGCTGTTTTGAGAATACTGCTTCCGACTGTGGGTAACCCTTTTTGTTTTAAATAAAACCCCAAACACATGGAAGTATGTACGTGACGTATTTTCTCTGGGATACTGATAAAAGTGTTTTCATTTTTTGTGTCTGAACTCAAATGGATATTAAACAGATAGTTTTCCTGCAGGGTAGCTGAAACACGGGCTTTGTCCTTAGAATTCACTACATAACAATTGGTCCTGCAGACAACAGATCTAAGCACAAGCCTATAAGTACTTAAAACCGAGAAATCATGCCCATTCTGAACAAAAGCCCAGTAGCAGCAGTCTTCATGTAGCAGCACAGCTAACTAAGATTTTGTATGGTAGGAATAACTGGTTTGCTGCATATATTATATACAATTCATTTCTTTAGGTTCAAGCAGTCCAATCACTGTTCTCTATAAAATGCTTTCACTTTCTTCCTGTATTTAATTTGTCTCCACATAGCAGTAATTCCTTATTTTGTGACACCATGCCCTTCCCCTACTTTGAAATATTTCTTTTATGCACATGGGCAGTATTAGTTCAGGAAAACTTCCCTTCTCCTTCCAAAGAGGAACTGAAAATACAAAAGATGTGCCCAAAGTAAGCACTTTGATCCAGACTCAGATTACATGGCTGAGGGAATTTTTGGAAAAGCTTAAAGCCAACAGGCTTGAGCTGAACTCGACTATATGAACTATGGACATCTTGAATAATCCAAGTAGTTATACTAGATGAAGTTGTCATTTGGTTGTAATTCAAATGTGTCCCTACCTGCCAAGTGGCTTAAACTATAGCCATAGCAGTCAGACAATACATACAAAGGTCTGCACAGTCTGCAGCAGCAGAGCTGCACCAAGGATTCCAGGGAGCACCACATCTGCATCTCCACTCTTGCTCCTTGCTCAGAGCAAAACCCATCCTACCTCCTCTCAGCTGAGCAAAGCTGCTCTACCTGCACCTCTGGGGGGCTGGTGTGTGCAGGAGTCTGTCCTGCATGGACCTGACCAGAGGCCAAATGGCTGAGAAAGCCTCAAGGAACTGTAGCCTTGGGCAGAACTGCACCACATGGAGCATTTAGCCTGAGGAGCAGCCAGTGGCTGAGAGGTCTGGGATACCCTTCTCTCGGGAGAGTGAATCTCTAGGCTGAAGCACAAGTGCTTCCTGCATGCCCAGCCATCAGAACAAACAGCAGTCACTGAGTACAGAAAAGAATCTGTTCAGAGAAGGTAATGCAACCACTGGGTTGATTAGATTTGCAGAGTAAGGAACAAGGTCAGAGGCAGGTTTTTGGGTAGGAAGTGGTGTGCCTAAGACAGCAAAAGCTGGCCCTAGCATAGTTGACCCTCTGAGAGTAGGTGTTGAAATTGTTCTGTGAACCAGTCTCTGAAGGGTTTGATACAGGGGGGAGGGGTGGCAGGAAATAAAAAAAAGGGGGAGGAGGATGCAGTCCAGGGCAGGACTCTCTCATGTGACATTAGCTGGCATGGGAGACACAGGATGCACTGCTGGTACTTACAGTTCTTATCCTCTGAAAGAAAAACCATAGCAGGAAAAAAAGGCAAAGCTCAGCAAGAAGGTTTTGCATGACAGGAATAGGACAAGAGGAGAAACCGCCTATTACAATTAATGATTTCATGAGGGACTGTCCAGTATCTTGCAATCAGCAGCATTTACACAAAAGCTGATGTAGGAGAAAACCTGAAAGTTTTGACCAGAGTCTGACCACAGGCTGCCTAGCAGTGCGGTCAAACAGGAAGGCTGTTCTCCATCTCAGAACAGACGGGACGCCAGCAAGCAGAGCAGTAGTTTTGCAGCTAGAGATGAAGGCTGGTGCCAGGGTGGGCTTTTGCTGGGAATCACAATACCACAGGAAGCAGAATAAATGGGGACAGGACTGGTCAGAAGAATGGAACAGAAATGGTCTGGAGACAAGAATTGTGATTTTTCCCACAGTCCTGTTAGACTTGGCACCAAAGAGGTTGTGATGCTCAACTGCAGAAATAGAAAGGTTCCCACCAGGATTTTCAGAGCAAGTCTCTCATTGCTGGCACACCCCTAGACCTTGTTTATTGAACTCATACTAGAAGCTACCTTTAAGAAGTAGAAAGGGTCTTACACTAGTGGGTGAAGATCTTTACAATGAAGTAAAAAACAAGAAAAAAAAATTTCTCTAGGAATGGAGATAATTTCATCAAACCTTTCTTTTTCTTTTTTTTGTTGTTGTTGAAGGTATGAGCAACTCTGATGTGATGGTTGCTCTTCAGCGTGGGTACCGAATGCCACGCATGGAAACCTGCCCAGCTGAGCTTTATGATATCATGAAAACATGCTGGAAAGACAAAGCAGAAGAGAGGCCAACCTTCGATTACCTACAGAGTGTACTTGATGACTTCTACACAGCAACAGAAGGGCAGTATCAACAACAGCCCTAGAACAAAGAACACTTTTTCTATTGCCATAGATCATTGGCACAGACTATCTTTAGAACAGACTGCTCAAATCAGTTACTTCACGCATTCAGATGTCTTCACTGAGTGTGTGAGACGCTGAAGGAAAGAATAATTCTATAGAGAAATCATGTTTTGATTTGCTTAAAACAGTTCCTCTAAAGCTTCAAGTTCTCCTTAAAGGCTCTGTGTTTTGCATCTGCAGAAACACCCCAAAGCAAACAGGCTTTTTGGGGTGGGGAGGGAGAAGGAAGGAAAGCAATCATGCCCTGGTACGGCTTGACAAGACCTTCTTAGGATTTAAATCATGCAATATGTTACAAGGAGACCTTGATAAAAGGGTTGAGAGGATGTATGAACAGCTGTTTTCAAAACAAAAAGTCACAAAGGAGAACTTACAGATTTAAGACATGGTGACATTCTTAAATCATCTTTTTTGAAATACAGCATATTGCAAAAATTATTTTTATATCCTTGTTATTTCGCATTAGTATCAGACATACTGTTACCTCTTGTAAGACTTTCTAAACAGTGTCAAGGTTTCCTTCGAGGAAGAGTTATACATGTAATTCTTTACACCGAAAAAAGTTCTGTTTTACTGCTGTAAAACCCTAAATTTAAAATCATTCTCAAAGCATTGCAAAACCATCACAGTGCAGAAGTGCAAGACAAACACACATGACTGCAGACGTGGCAGCACACCTCACTCTGCGTTTAACCTTCAGCTTCCCACAAGGCCAAAGTCATCATCTGAAGTCCATGGAAAAGCACAGGATTTTGAAGGAAGTTAATACTTTCATTGCAGTCACTGAAACTGTTACCAGTGAAAATATTTTAATCTTCATTTTTAATCCTCTGTTGTTATTCAAGAATATTCCTTATATTTTTGCTGCTTTAATCAACTAACCTCAAATCTGTTTGAAAGCTAAAACTAGTTCTAGCTCTATCAAAAACAATTTGTTGAAATATGCAATAGGATATCATGTTACATTGCAGTGACACTGTCATTTGTTGCTCAGTATTACAAATCTAATTCTTAAGATGAATGCAATTTGCTAAGCTCTTTACCTTAAATTGTTCTATCAAGTTACTTACCCAAACAGATGAGCTAGTGCAATTGCAATGTAACCACAGCATAGATTACTTCTTTTTCAAAGCAACACTGGTTCTTACAACTGAAACCCAGTACACATCTTTGTCATCCTTCAGCCCAATAAATTTAGGCAAATGGTACTTTCCATAAGCTTAAAAACCTTTTTGAGAAAGCTTCAGTGTGCCTGCGGTTGAAGCTCAGCAGCAGAACTATGCGTGGCTTTTCTTTTCCCGTGGCTTCCTTCAGTCAAACTGTGCTGTTTAAACAGACTATCAGTTAAATATGTAAATAGTTTCTATTGTATGGTGATTTTTAATTTTAATAAAGACTTAATCCGAAGCAAGTTGTATGGTAGTCACTTGAGATAAAACAAACAGCTGATGTTCTGTCCAGTGGTAGCTTCATGCGGAACAGAGGAATCTCATGATTATCACCACTACCAAGATTAATGCTTTCCTTCTACCCAGTCACCTTTGAGAAACTGAGAAGGACCAAACCAACCATTTTTGAATCCTTCTTGAGGTTTGTTATTGTGCTTGAAAACAGCGTCTCAAAAGCCTTTAATGCAATAGCTACACTGTGCTTTAGCAACTATTGGGAAAACATTAACAGTTCAGTAATGGCCAGTAGTTCACTACAGACTTCATTTTAAGACTGAAAAAAAAGGCAAAAAAGGAAGGAAAAAAAAAAGCTCAAGATAATGTAACTTTGTGTTTCAAACCATTTCCTGTACCCAACCAAGGAGCTCAGGGAACTATGAGGGAACATAGAAAGAACAGTTGCTCAGGGAATAGGTTATAGATAGTGATACATAAAGTTGCTCGATAGGCTATCAAGGTGTAGCACAAGGTAGTTTGAAATGGCATTATGGAAATTTTCCAGTATTAGCCTGTTCTGATGATTTTTGCACTTCTGTTTTAATTGTTTTTCCTAAGGCAATTTGTACATAACAGCTTTCTTATTCAAGAGATCAACATTCAGTGTCTCATATAACTACACCAAAATATTTTTTAAAAGCTGGAATAGTTTATGTAGGAGTAGAAAAATATTTTAGAAATTCTATCTTGCAGGGATTATAGGCCTTCAGAACTAGTAAAGCCAGATAACCCTGTATGTAACAGAAACGGTTCAAAACATGAAAAAAGCAGTGGCTGAAGTACAACCTCTACAGCCTTGTTAAATAGATGTCAGAGTGATTACTGGTCTCAGACCAACCCAAAACTCTCAAGGACCTGGCAAGAGGAGTCACAGCAGAGAAGGGCTGTCCTCCTGTCACTTGGGAAGGCTGCACCACCTACTGTCTCCCCAGGGAAGGTGAGGTTCTTGCTTGGAACTCAGTCCCCTTTCACTGTGAGAAACACCATTACAGGGACTGAACAATCCAATTTACTTCAGATTCCACAGCAAGCCTCCAGCAATTATAGGCATTGCACTTCCACGTAGTTAAACCCGTCACCTTCACTGACTGCAAAGGGCTCTAGAAAAACTATTTCAAATTCTATCATGGTTCAATCTTCCACCCTAAAGATACTAGATAAAAGCTAAGTAATATAATCAAGGATATGATTCTTTCAACTCAAGATCATCCTATATCAATCACTGTCATTATTTGGGCTCTACTTTTATGCTCTTTCCTTATCTTGGTTTTGCTGATTTATAAAATGAAGAGTCAGAGCTGAATTTAGCAATGGAAAATTTTATTAAATACATTTTTCAAAGTTTAATACATATTCCTAGTGGAAATTCAAATTTCATTAAAACAAATTTCTTTACAAATCCAAGTTAGCAGAGAAATTGCAAGGAGCCAGATCAGCTTTCATTTCATTGCCTTCTTTAAAAGTTTGCTTAGTTTGGTCCCAAGAAGAGTCTCCAGGTCAAAACCAGACTATTAACTGAACAATCATACTATTTTAACTAAGGATTAAGTTTACAAGCCATCTGATTTCTAGGAATCAGCAAGGAAATAAAATAACTTAAAAACATAATGAACAGCAGATAAGGACATCCCACTTTGCATGAGCCACACATTTATCAGTACAGAAGACCATGATAGCAGTTACTCCAGAATTAAAATATATATATTTCTCAAATCACATCCCTATATCAACAGTAAAAGCACATATCTTTATGCTTTTAAAAGACCCAAACTTTTATAGCTCTAAATTCAACCCTAATTCAATTCAAAAAGTTCTGTATTAAACATTTTTCTGTCAGTCAACATGACAGTGAAGATGGCATCTAAGAGTGAGAAAGAGCTACCAACAGTTTAGGACTATAAAGAAGCCCAGTAAATGCACAGTTGGATTTATCAAATATTATTCTTTTGCTTTATGAGGCAACAGTACTTGTTTTCTTGAGTAGGGTGAAGCCTCTTCATACTTCCCCCAGCCTTTACCAAGAGGTGTACTAGCAGTGGATGCTACTGTGGATTTCAGGTTTGCCAGCAAACCTCTCCTGGGTTTCTGCTGTTTTGACTCCTCTGCAAAGAAATGCTTTTTCCTTTCCTCAAGCTCTTTTTGCAGGGAAGACACTGTTTCTTCAAGCTCCAGAACACGTTTAGCCCAGTTCTGAAGACTATTCATTTCTTGATCCTTTAAGGATAAGGCTGTGTTAAGTACGTGAACACTGCATGGTCTCTCTCATGCAGTAAATTTTCTGGTTCACATTATTTTATTAAACCCATAAACACCCTTGTTATTACTATGTCATATGGCCATTCAGTACCCATTTCCTCTAAATTACATCAACGTAATTAAAAACCCAGCAAATTACAGGACCATAAAATCTAGTTAAAGACCAAGTCTGACTAAGAGCCTGATGCTAAAACACTTTGCCACACTCTGCAAAGAATTGATGCTGTTCGAGGAGCCAGATAAAGGTGGCTTTCCTGCCTTGCAATTTCTGAAAGCAAAACTGGCCAAATCAAAACTCTTATGGCATAAATTTGCTAACCAGGACTGAAGAAATGCTACCCAGTGGGCAGAATATGGAGCATTAAATACACTCTCTAATCTCTGTGAACAAAATCACCTTCCTATTAAGAATGGATAGAAAGGTATCTTCCAGTTAAGAAGTTCAAGTCAAAATAATTTTCAGTCTCAGATTTAAACTAAAAAGTATGCAGAAAACAATCTAATGTTCAAAGAAAGACATCGCTAAGCAGTTATTATACCTGCAGATTTGCAGATTACAAGTGAGACATAGATTCAAAGTGTCAAGAGTTCAAAAGTTCCATTCTTTTTTTGTTTAGGAATCCAGTTGATATCTGAGGTCAGGTGCTGTAAACTTTAGGAAGTTGCTGCTTTTGAAGGAAGTATGTCTATTTCTCTGTTAAACAGTTTATCTGCCTGTATCTCTCATCCAGCTTGGCCACTTCTGGCAGGACCCATCAGTATAGATTTCAAGGCATAGATCCTTAAGCCTTGTTGCAGTAACATTTGTGCACTGGCACCTTGCTTCCCTCAGCAACATGCCTCATGATGAGTTCTAAGTAGTATTTTCTTTGCTCGACAATAATTCACAACAACTTTAAATTACCAGGCTTTGTGAGCTGAGTTATCCTATTGACACTCTATCACTTAAGTAGAAAATGAGTTTTGTCTTAGAAGATTCAGAGTCAAGTAGTGAAACACAAAGGCTCTGAGCTCGTAATTCAGGAAATTAGGCACAGAAAAAATGCTAACATAAAAAATTGCTAATTTAACAGTGGTTTTACATGTAAAAAGATGCAGAAGCATTCAGTACAACTATAGATACAAGCCATATTAAAGTTGTTTTTAAATCATTGACTAACCTTGAGCATGATTGTGTGCTTCAGCTGATTGTTTTCTTCTGCCATTTTTCTGTAGCCTTCGTTAGCTTCTAGCAGGGTTTCATTTAGTTTCTGCATTTTAAACTTCAGAGATTTTATAAGCTGAAAATAAAGCCCATATACATGGAAGGTCAAAACAGCGTATTTTAGATTAATTTTGTTAATGACTAGAACAGTGCAAATTGCAAGATCAAAACAAGCAAGTCTGCTTCTCTCAACTCCTATGTCCCAGCTCATCATTTCAGGTGATAAAATACAGCTGGAGCATTCAAAGCTGCCATGATTTACAGGCCTGCCAACCAGTGAACAGTAGCACAGACTATGCTGCATCTGGAACAGCCTGCTCCATTTCAGTAAGAGTAGTTAAAAGAACACTTTTGTCTCATAACACTGTTCATATAAAGAACTGGAGCACAGTTACCACAGAAGACCTCACCTTTCTGATGGGAATATTAACAGATTAAGCCAAAGCCCCAAGAGGCAAAAGAAATTCTGAAGCAGAAAAATAGATGTTACTTCTACAAAGTTGCTAAAAAACTCATACACTTTGCCCGTGTTTAATGGCTGAATGGGAAGAAAAAAGTGGTGAATTACAAGTCACACATGCACTGATACTTGAGGCAAAGCAGCAGAAACACACTGATGGAATCAGCTGGTTTAAACCATTCTTGCTTCAGTTATTGTCAGGAATCTATCTCATCATTCTAACACTTTCTGGCCACACAAAACAATCAATAACTGTATACTCATAACAAGCATAACAGCCAAACTTTCACCAAAATTTGAAAGTGACAAGGAAAAATAATGTAGAGCTCTCAAAAACAGGAGTGGAAAACACATGCTATGGCTATAGCATGAGACATTTAATTTGGTAAGGAAAAAGTTATTTTTGGAGTCTTCTTTCTCAGTAGAAAGGGATTTAAGTTCACTTTCCATTTACATGGTTTATTAGAACCAGCTGGAACTATTTCTCCAATCCCTACCCTACTCATATTTGATATTAGAGAATGAAGCAAGACTCATCTCTTCCCTTCTCCCAGTCCTCTTTAAACATGGGCAACGAACTCTATAAGAAGATCACTCAAGGAATAGAATAAAAATGCATACTTAAAAATTAATGTTTTCCATAATACCCACCTCTATATGGTATTCAGAACACAGAGATCTTGTTTGAAGAACAGAGGAACTCACCTTTCCTTAAGTTTTGGGTGATAGTGGAGTTGAATACTTCCAGAAAGGACTGCTTTAAGGCACTATTTTGACTTTAGATCTAAAATCTAAACTATTACCAGATTCTGTAACTGTTCCCCTGTGCAGAAGCAGGCAGCACTTCAGGAAGGAAAGCCCTGAGGTCACAGCAGCAATATTTACAATAAATTTCAACACAATGCTAAACATAGTTCCTTGCTTTCAGCTCACACCAGGACTTGTTACAGTACCAAGTGGTTTTACAGACCAGAATAAAGCCAGAAGAGTCTCTGGCAAAAGTCATCCACAACTGAGCAAGGGCATTTTTTTAATAAGCTCAATGCCCACTTGCAGGAATGTTCATGCTTTTGTCTACAATGCACATCTTTCAGCATTGAACCATGATAGAGTTTACAATCATTATGCCCAGATAAATACTAAGCAAGAGCTACCTCTTCCTTCTCTTCACATTGTTTCTGCAATCCTTCATTGGCTCTCTTCATTGTGCTATCCATAAGATCTATAGGCAAAAGAAAAGTTTGTTTGTTTATACACATTACCAGAAGTAAACTGAACTTTGAATACTCAGATTACATTCCTACCTCGTTCCATGTTATTTTCAGTAGTGGGAATATCTGAGCTCAGACTTCCCAGAGCCAACAGCCTCCCTGACTGTTCATCAAGTTGCCTTTCCAATTGCCGTATTTTCCTTTCTCTATCCTGAAAAAAATTAGGGCATATGGTAGAATTTGTCTGCATTTCTGCTTGATCTGACATATTACTGAGCATCCATCAATTACACCACACACACATGCAATTTTAAAAAAATTTCACAGGTTATGGTTAGGAAATCACAGGGAGGTATAACACTCAGGTCACAAAAACATCTAGGAGGAAGTTTCTTCATGCAGAAGTCAACTCCTCCAGTCTGAGGATTTCCAGACTGTATTAAAAATAACCACATAGCAGAAAGGAAACTTTGTGTCTGTGCTTAACATTGTTGAGAGTTAGCTTGCTAACTAAGGAAAAATGTACTTCATAGTGCTACATTTTAATCTCAAACTCTATACCAGTATCTGTCAGACTGCTGGGGTGGTATTTCAGAGTGAGAAATCAAAACAAGTGGTAGCATCAAGAAAAGTTATTCATCTCATTCTAGTTCTCTGAAGCTGCCCACTCAGATTCATGCTGTGTTTTCCTTTGTCAACTAACCCTTCTACATCTCAGGGATTTCAATAGTTTCTTATCTGACTTGCTACCAAAAACATCTTGCTCTTTCAATCTTCCCCTATGAGTCTCTTAGGTAGTATAAGAGCACTGTTAAAACTCTTTTTGTCCACTCTAATATATTGTATAGCTAGGATTTAACTGAACATAGAAACAGAGTCTAAGTGAGGAAAAGGGACAAATGTGAAGGAGCTAGAATAACACAGGCCATTACATAGTATGATGTTGCTTGTCAGCACCTGAATGGAGAGATGTAAAAGCAGAAACATTTATGTACCACAATCTACAAGAGAAACTCACTCCTCATGTCTTGAAAGGAACCTGCCTATCCATGAAGTATGATGTCTTATCAGTTCCAGAACAAGAGAGTGCAGTGAGAAAGCTCCTCTGGTGGACGCCACAGCTGTTCTATTCTTCCACTAAAAGCCTTCTGAAAACAACAACACCCACAGGGCTCATCTGCTGCCTGGATGCACATCTATGCAGAGGTTAGAAAACTGAGTTGCTCATAGCTAACCTGGCAGCATTGCAAAAGGAGAAGCAACTTACTAACGCCAACTCTGAGCAATTCTATGTTTAAGTATATTCAGGAGATTCAGTACTCTCCTGCATGAAGTTTGATTTCTCATCAGTTCTTCATCCCACCACCTCCGGACCAGAGATCAGTTATAATTAAAATAGCTATCCTGTAACAAATTCCGCCATCATCCTTTCAGAGCAGCATTTTACTCTACATCCTATGATCCCAAAGATCTCTAGAAAGCCAGATTCCTGTATACATCATTCCCCTAGATGTTCCAATCACTGCTCCACAAAGATAAAGATTACTTGAATTTCACTGAACCGTGCCCTCAAAGATCATGAAGTTTAGTTGTGCACTACAGGTGGTGCCAGAGAGAAGACATCTGTATGCTTATGGTGAGCACTGAACAGCATGGCTGAACTGCTAGTTGTTTTCCTTGTTTAGTGTTACATTCAAAATCCCAGAGTGATTCTCTTAAAGAAAAGCAAAATTTACAGTTAAGAGGCTAGAACATACTTTAGTGGCAGTCCAGTCATACCTCAACTTTCTCTTGTTCAGCTAGAAATTCTTCTATGGGAACATAATGGTCTTCAATTTGTTCCATTGCACACATATACGCATGTTTCTTAATGGCTTCTTTATACATTTCGAATTTGCTCTCAAGTTTTTCTTCATAACTGTCTTTCATATCTTCCAAGCGGTTGCTGAAGAGAACGTGTTATTTATGATACGTTTGTATCTCAGTTATTACACTCGACTACATGTATTCAACTGTCAATATTAAAGTTACGTCTCTAATCAGAAATAGTGAAACAAAAAGACAAAGAAGTACTTTTTTCCTTTTAATCTCAATGATCCTACAGACTTGCACCAAAGGGTAACTTCTACTTGGCATACACCAAAAAAAAGTTCTATATAAGAACAAACATTTAACACATATCAAAAAAAAAAAAAAATAATTTAAGAAAATCCACCAACATATAGCAATAGAATTGACCGCACCCATTTAGACATTATATTTGAAGCAAATATCCTGGGGGCATCTTTCACTTTTTGATTGATTTTTCTTTTTTTCCATTTAAGATAAATGCCAAATTCATTTCCACTTGCCAAAACAGCCTGGGTTGGGAGGGACCTTAAAGATCATCTAATTCTAACCTCCCTGTCATGGGGAAGGACACTTCTCACTAGATCTTTCCAATACATCCTTTAAACACTTCCAGGGATGGGGCATCTACAACTTCTCTGAGCAACCTGTTCCAGCGCCTCATCACACTCACAGTAAAGGATTTTTTTCATAACAAGCAATCTAAACCAACTCTCAGTTTGAATCCACTCCCCCTTGTCCTGTCATTTCACACCCTTGTGAGAAGTCTCCCTCC
This sequence comes from Donacobius atricapilla, assembly GCA_013397315.1. NCBI lineage: Eukaryota > Metazoa > Chordata > Aves > Passeriformes > Mimidae > Donacobius > Donacobius atricapilla. Next base: position 690,069 of record WBMY01011116.1, read on the forward strand.
ACCTATTATTTTGATACATTACACATTTCTCCATTACTGTCAAAATTCAAAAACATGCCCAATCAGTGATACATAACATCATCATAGAAAAAATGCATCAATGCTAATTCATGTGTTTGGCTAAAGGCAACCAAACAATTTTAAAGCTAGTGCAGGTGTTAAACCATAATGTGCACAGCTGGCAACCTGGCGTTAATTTTTGTTAATGATTCAAACAGCAGGCAAGTGATTTAAAGAAGAGTTAAGAGGGAGTGAACTCAACTTGAGGAATCTGAACTTGAAAAAAAAAATTCCTAGATTATTAACATCAGTGCAGGGAGCCACAGCAATTTTTGAGATAGTAAACTTACAATGGTTCATAAGTCATGCAGAGGAGCACAAAAGAGATACAATTCAAACTATCTCAAGCACATGCATATTAACCTGACAGAGTGTAGGTTTTGGAAGAATCGTAAGTCTCAGTGGGGTACCTATAACAATCTTCCACATCTGCTAAGTAGTAATAACAAGACAGGACAAGCTCCAGTAATTACAAATTAAACAGAGGAAAGGTCAACAGAAAGCAGGATTACTTTTTCACTGTAAATGGGAAGAGGCTGCTCTGTACTAGTTTAATGTTCTTTCTTCCCTTTCCTTCGGAGGTTTTGAAACTGTCCAGCCCTATCTTCTCTAAATAACATGAGTAGATATGTCCTGAATATACAGACAGATGTATATACATCCATATATATGCATTTATACATGTGGAATTCTTTCAGCCTCAAAGCAAACTGCAATATGACTTGCCTCCAGGCTTCCTCTGTTTCCAACAGCTGTTGAAACATTGCTTCTGCCATCTCTTTACGTATCTTCACCTCCAGAAGGAGCTTGCTTTGCCTTTCTGCAACTAACTTCTCCTTTAAGTCCTCTGCAGCTTTCAAGAGGTCCTAAATTTTAAATATTTCGTTCAAAAACCAAGACTAAAACACATATTGACATGCATCTCAAACAAAATATTCATACAGGTAGCCATCCATAGCGGGTACTTTTAACAAGCTTATGTTTTCTGGGGGTCTGCACCAAAGTTAAAATATTTTCAAACATGAATTTCTACTGCAAATACATCCCGTGTCTATCTTGATGGTGTTCGCTATCAAAAAGTTTACTTCTGTTTTGGCATTTAAATATTAGTCTGCACAGCATAACAACATAAAGCCTACTTGATTTCTATAGTTTCTCGTTATTAGATTGTATATCTTTGTTTTTAAAATGCCGCAGCAGAACCCATTACTGCTGTTTCCAAAAAAAAAAAAANCTTCTTGTTCCAAAAAAAAAAAAAAAAAAAAAGGCACAGAACACTAAATTATGTTATTTTAATGATATGTACTGCTTCCTTAGTCTTCTTGTTGGGCAATCAGTTGAATTCCAAATTTAGCACTTGACCTAACTAGAAAGCCACAGGGCATCCATCCACAGCTACACTGAACTAGGCCACTCTAGTCAGTCTGACACTTTTGATACAGCTTCCAGCACATCTCTTATGCTAAAACAATATTAGAACTAATAGCAATTGCTCTCCTGAGTGCATTTCTAAGTAGACACATATTTACCTCATGACTCAGAATGGTGATGTCCACTTCCTCTTCTGCTGAAGTTTCAGTACTGTCAGCAAAGTCACCCACAGATGTGTTAGCATCAAAGTGCATGAAAAGTTTGCCATCACCTCCAACTAGCTTTGGTGGAAAACAACCCAAATTTTTGGGCAGGATTGTCTGGATAACCTGAAAAATCCAGAGTTGATTTACCCAATGCTGTCAATATTGTAGGTATCAAAATACCAGGAAGAAGTGGCATGAATGCATTGTTGTATTTACACAGTATTTAATGATTACATGAATGTCAACAAAAGCTTACATGCCTTTCAGCAGAAAAAAATAATCTATCAATTTAACAATTCTTATATGAATATAAGATTTCAGTACTCTAAAAGGAAATATAATTTCTATATGAATATAAGATTTAAGTACCCTAAAAAGAGTGAAAATGGAAATATTATCTGCTAGCAAACCTAGGATCTTTGTCTAGACAGGTGGTTTCTCCTCCTCTAAAATATAAGGGTTTTGGTGTAGTTTCCTGCAAAGTTAATGAAAAGCAGAAAATCCCTACAATATTTGCTCCTTCCTGAAATATTGTGACCAAGATTCAGCAATTCATACTATTTACATAAAGATTTTAAGTATGTCAGAGAATGGCATATCAGAGAAGTTTGTCTCCACAGTACACACTTATAACAGAAGTCACACCTGAAGAGAACTAGAAAAATCTTCCTGAGATCATATCAGACATGCTATTACAGATTTGTAATAACATGCCACAACTAATCTGTGGCTCCAGACTAAAAATTTACTGCATTTCTGCCATGAAACACAGCATAGCCCACCATCCCACTCCCTGCAAGAAGCAGCTTCAGGGAACTTGAATGAGGTTAAGGCCAAACATCAACCCCAAATCCTGCATTTAATGGGAGATTGAAACAGGGAGCAAAATGAGGCCCCCACAATCCAGGAGAAAATGGTCATTGACCTGCTACACCACAGAGACACACATAAGTCTATGGGGCTGGATGGGATCCACCCAAGAGTACTGAAGGAGATGGAGGAAAAGCTTGCCAAGACACTTTTTTATTATTCATTACTTGCATTTAGTCAAATAGGAGCAATGCAGTTGCAAAAGATCTCATTTAGACTTATCTCAAATAAGATGATACTTCTTTTACTACCACCAACTGTCCACGAAGTTGCAAACAGCTCATCTTGTGCAATGGATGTTTAACTGCCCCCAGGTTAAGTAATTCATAAAAAGCTTGAATTGAAATCCTGCATTTGCTCAGATATATGGTATAAATCAGTCATATCTGAAAATGCCCTATGTTTTACACAGAACATCAGTGGTGTAGAACTGAACAGCCAGACACCTGCAGTTATCTTAACTTTTTACCACAAATGTGTTTGAAGATGGGCAAGACTACTCAAAACATTTTAGAGAGAGGCCACATGCAAAAGAGCTAATATGATGAATCAAGAATCCAATGCACACTCAAATCCATACAACCTGATCATTTCACAAATCACTAATAACAGAAGGGGAAAAAAAAGCAGAACAGCAGAGAAAGTAGATATACTCTTACCTGTCTGGCTATAGCTGAAAATTTCATCACATGTAGTGTTTCATCATATGTGGAATTATGCGGATTGATGTTTACAATCATACAAGCTTTGCCTTTCCCACAAAAAAAAGGCTGAAACAGACGAGTCAATTTACTCTCTCTGAAAGGAATATAGCTTGGCTTCATCCTCAGGGAAGGAAAAAAAAAATTGTGAAACAAAAATTGTAAAATTGTGGGCTATTGTAGCTTACCTTAAACCTGTTTCTCTCTGTTAGGAAAGAGACCCAGTAGGATGCTCATATTTAAGCTTAAGTTTCTTTAAATCAAAGAGCAAGGTCTTTCCTGGATATCATAGGCTCTCTCCAACAAACTGAACTATTTAAAAGTAAAAGTAGCATAGTGTCTGCATCACAGTTCCCTGGTGTTCTAAAGCAGATAGTGAAACAAGCCAAAAGCCAAGTACAGGTCATCTATCAGCTGCCTGATGAATCTACCTGTATAATCTGCATGTGGAAGGGAAGACAACAAAACTGGAGCTTTGTACACAAAGTGTATTGTTCATATACATACACTAGAAAAATTGTGGTAGTTTGCTGCAAATTACCTTTTTTTGCTCTCCATAAACACCAGTTATGGAGAAAATATTCTTTGCAGGTATTCCAGTGACATCTATAATAAAGAAGACTTACAAGATTTTGTAGATTTCCACTTTGCTCTGTGCAAACTGCTTGCAGAAACGTATGGGATGCTTAGTGTTTCTGTCTAAAATTTGGCATGTAAATAACTTGTCACTTACTTTGGGTTTTGATTTTGCTTCAGTGCTGCAATGCACTTTCCAAGGATGTGAAGAGAATTGTTAATATTTCCTGCTTCTTTTAGTCTGTCTCCAAAGACATGTGTTTTATTACACCTCTCTGAACCAGCCAAGTCACAGAAAGACAACCTGCATGACAGAGTTATACAGAACACACACATGAAGTCCTTCCCAGCTCACCTTAGAGCTCTTTGCTTGGCTATGGCAATTATGTGCCACTAAACTCAGACCACTGAATTGTCCCTCATGGCACAATAGGTTACAATCAGAGAATCATCCTGGATAATCAAGGAATTCAATAAATTTTACTTTATATTAGGAAAGCTATTGAAATACAGGAAGCTCTGGAAACTGGATCATTTATGTGACCAAACCATTACTCACTTATACATAAATTTATTTAAATAAAATAATTTGTAAGACCATAACCTTTCAGACTGAAGTAAGCTGATGTAAGTCCTATACAAATTATTAAGGCACGTATTTCAAAATGTACAAAAGCCTTATGTTCTTTATCCTTTCTAGCACAAGATAAAAAGCTTTTTTCTTTCTTAACCAACATACAAACTCTGTCATTCACCTAACAGCTGCTGCAAGCTTTGCCAGGGGGATACACTATGACCGAGAACAGAAAAAAATACGGATGCAGTATTTATCACTCTAACATCTGACATTTAAAGGTGTTATCTCACAGGGAGATATATTTATTACCATCTCTGCTCAGCAGACACAAGAGAAATCAGTAGGAGCTAGGACTGAACTAAAACATTCTGTTACACGCTGTCTTCATTTTTCTGTATCAAGCTAAATTAATCAGAAGGAAAAAAGACACACCATCCCAAAAAAGCTGTCTGAAAGGTTTCAGGCCAGAAGATTAGGCTGCTTCCTCTAAACCATTAAAGAGCAGAGATTTAAGGGGTAAGGACTTAACACTGTTCTCACAGGGTGCACTTACATTAGCATTTTATAGTAATGGAAAGCAGTTTTTAAGCAAATCAAATGATTATCCCCTCTTACTGTACATTGGACCATGGAGCAGTCTGAGACCATGTCACCAGCATTCATTTGGGATGACAGATTTTAATTAGTATTCTAGGAGCACACCAAATGTGCTGTCACAAACATTCCACCCATAAAGAAAGACTGGCCTAGCTTGCACCTTGGGCCTTGAGTACCAACTGCTGCCCTCCAGCTGTAGAGATCACCCTCTACCAGCCAGACACCTGAATTCTGCTTACCAGGACATACAGTCTGGTGCTGCATAGTCTTACTCTGCCACCACCTGCCCATTATGTGAGACATTTTCCTCAATTTACACATTACTGACAGAATTGCTCCAGCAAAACCTTAGAGTAAGAGACAGGAAAACACTTCTGTGCTTGTCCCTGTTGAGCTTCCAGTCAGTTTATGAGCTCAGTGAAGTTCTGATTTCCTTCTCATCTCAGAGAATTTGTTTTTTATTATTAGAAAGCTCACCAGTTTGGCATGCTTACACCTCAAATTTTTCCAAAATATTTACATTCTTGGTAATCACATGAAGCATTCACTTACTCTGATACTCCAAGAACACGTGGCTGATGCTCATCAGTTAGCTTGAGTAGCCTGATGGAAAATATACTGTGACTGGAATGGAAAGAAGTACTTTTTAATAATCAGTTATGAAAACTAGGCAGTCACTGAAGTAAAGTAAAATTTGTATTCTACAGAAAGCTCAGTGCTGAAGAAAGGACAAGAATTAATTCACTAGTTACCTTACTACATTAGTTACTTTTGCAATGCATTCATTCAGTAGCAAAAAGCAGCAGTGAAAGCTGTATTTTATGACTTTCTATTTCTTTCCACATAGGAAAAGGAAAAATATCACATGAAGCCTGGGGAAAAAAACCAAGCCAGATCACTAGAGTCTACTGATCAAAAAATGAGTAGTCATGTAGCCACTTCATATAGAAAACCTTAGGCAGGAACTGAGCAAATCTGAAGGATTAACTTAGAAACAAATGGTGGGGAGAAGGGAATAAGTTCAAGTTTTACAGTCCTGTAATTTTGCCTATTTAATATGCGCAGTTACTTGTTCGGTTTTGAAATAATTTTGTTTTCCAGAAAGGTTGAATTTGTAACGCTTGAAATCCAGTAACTCTGGTTTAGACAACAATCCACACAGGCAGTGGACATGCTGTCTGAAACCAAAGAGAAAAGTCACAAAATAAGAAGTGTCCAGTTTTTCTGATTCATCAGGAAACACAGCACACAAAATTCTTTAGTATATGCCTTAAGCAGCAGGCATTCTAGGTATAAAATACTGTAAGAAGAGCATGAAACTTAACAGCAGCTGTCTTTAGCTAATACAGAACAACATAACTCTTCCTTTTTGGAGAAAAAAGCAGGCTTAGTAATACTATGATTGTATTAGCTAAAAATAAAACATAGACCGTCCACATTTAAAGGACGAATTATTAACAGGTCATTAAAATCAAGAAAGGAGGCACTTTCAATAGAAATTATACAACCTTCCCTATTTCCTCTCACTCCATCAAAAGCCAGATTCTCCCTGATCCCTGTCCAGTACTGGGTAAAAAGCTAGGAGTTTATTTCTTAAGATACCAAATAAGCTCATCAGCAACCCAAAAGCATCTAGAAAATCTAGCAGCACTGCATGATACCACGACTTGCTCCTTCCTATATCCCCTGGTGACAGGCTCCAGGTTTCCAAGAATTACACTGCCAGTTATGAAAAATTAAGCAGCTTTTCCTTCAATATATTCACACAACCATTTTCACTCAGCACCACTAGCATTTGCCAAGATGCATAGACCTGTTGGCACCCAAAAATGAATGTGATTTGATCTTTCTGGTTGTCCAGAGATATGAATAGCAACCCGAGTCCAGCTACTATTAGTCAGACTCTCTCCTAGTTTTCTTTCAGAGAGAATAACAAAACCCCCAAAATAATCAAGGGAAGTATTAAACTATTATTGAAGAGCGGTTCATTTCACACATACTTTAAAGTCCCCTCCCTTCCCCTCAAAAGGGACAGAGTATGCTTATAATTAGAGGAACAAACCTTCTACTTGACTGCTCATTCATTCTAGTACAGGCAAAGCTTCGGTTCTTGTTTCCTATTTTTAATAGTCTGCAGGCCTCTTCAGTGCTCTGAACATTAATCCACTTTAAGTCTGCAAAAAGAGACCTTTTACACACATTTCTGATCATCAGAGAAATTCTGCCAAACTGCCTAGGTCATAAAACAGTACTATTACCTTTAATGTAACAATTTCCTCCTTGATCTTCACAAATCCTCAAAACTCTGCGCCTTTGAGTTTTTGATGTAGATAAAATATTTAATAGGTCGTACACATACTCATTATAAATTTCACAAAAGGAAATCCACACAGATGCTTGTGTTTTTTGGTGTGTATTAGTCCTATGAATGTCAAGTGGAACAAAATTCTTCTCTCCTAACCCAAAACAGAGGAAGAGTGCAAAGATCAACTCATTGACAGATTTTAAATCAGTGCATTCTTCTAAAAGGACCCACAGAAACTGCTAAAAGGAGAAGGCTTAGATGCATCTGTGTTGTACAGTTAGATTACACATGGATAACTTTAGCTTTATCCAAAATGTTCAAACTTCTCAGCAGTCATCTCTTACAAGAATATGCCCAAGTTCTGAGCTGATGGCATTGCTTTATCACAGACTTCCAGCAATTTATACATTATATTTGCAAAACTAAGTCTCCCTCTTCCCCCCAAAAGAAGCAAAACTATCAAAATATTTTTATATAGTTGTCCTTTCTCCAGAGGAAAGAGACAAAAATTTGGTCCAAACTTATATACATTAACTTTGCAGTATAGTATAGGGAATTTTTTAATCCACTGGTAGTTACCCACTAATATTTCTTAATTTATGTTATGTTTTTCCCCCACACAACAGGTTTCCACTTTACCTAGGGAGTCAGAAAGTTGATTGTCTGAAGTACAGTTAGAAGAATCCAACTTCACATCACAGAAATTTGTTATAGTATTTGAGATGCTCTCTATCTCCTTGAGAAAATAAGAGACTATTAAATCCACATGAACAGACAATAAGAAAAGCAGAAGTCAAAAGTACTGGAATTGTTGTAATTTAGGATTTAAATACTGAAAAAGTATTAAGAGTTAGGCCATCCTTACTCTGGCTGAAAGTGAAATGTTTTTGAATAACACTGAACTATAATTAATAAATGCTCTTTCCGTCACATGAATTATTGCTTGCTGCTACTCTCAGCAACCAGTTTTGGTGGCCAGTTGCTGCTACCTCTGGAGACCTAAGAGTCCTGAGAGAAAAAAGATCCTGTCAGACTGCAACATCCCAGAATGCCTTTATGAGGCTATTGACCAAATCTGAATAGTGCTTCAGTCATCCAAAAGAACTGGAGAAGCATCCTCCAGGAGTAACTGCCAAGGTAGTAGGACTTAAGTTACGACAAGCCAACACTCTGTGTTGCTTTAATTCAGACTGAACTAAAAGCCCATGAAAAATGGACAACAGCATAGTTTCTTTCAATACACACGTTTGCTGAATTTCTTTACACCAACAGAACTGTCTTAAACCTGCCAAGATTCGCCAAAGCGCAGCCTTTAAGTTATCTCTTGAAAAACTAATGTAGCAAAGTAGCAACTCCCACTAGAGTCCAGCATCTTTACATACTACCTCTCTCTCCATAGTCTCCTATAAATCAGGACATTTACTCTGATTTCTCTTTCCTGAGAGAGGGTCATCCTACAGTAGAAGGGAACAGACCTAGAGAAGGAAACCTTAGTGTCAGGGCGATTTAAAAGCAGCACTAAGTTGATCATGGATTCACTACTGATGCAAATGTTACCCACTTGGTATATCCAAACCAGAATTCCTACAGAGAGGCACAAAGCCATAGTTTGAGATCTTGCATTTTAAAGATAAATAGCATAGAATAGAATTACAACAAAATCATACAAGTGATCTTGCAAAAGCTGCACTGTATATATGATAGTGTTTCTTGAGTATTAGAAGTCTAACCACAGCAGGGATCCTATTCATTGTTTGTGAAGTGCCAAGCAGGATATGGGACTGACACACATGGTCTCTCATCTATGCATGTCAAAAATGCAGTGGAATTTAGAAAACCCACTACCACATTATTTGTGCATGTGATAAATTTTTGTAAAGGTATTGTGAGAAAACTGAGTGAATTAACTGTTGGTACCCTGCTCTTCAAATGAAATACAGAAAAGAGCATGAAGATGACTGCCTAAAACCAAGTGGGAACAGAAATTGACATTGTTTGCCAACAACAGAAGCTGACATTTAATAGAAAATACAAGAACAAGTGGGAATAGGAATGCATGTAAAGCATCTTCTAATCCAGTAAAAAACAGTATTTAATGCCATGAAGAGAACCAGGAAAGGGAAGGAAAGAGAGGGTATGAACCATGCTAAGCAAGAGTTGCTGCAGCAGTACTGCAAACAGAACACAAACAGTAGGACATTAAGTGCTGCAGTCACTCGGAGCAGTTAAAACCGAGAGAATGAAAGGAACAGCAAGCTCTTTCTGTATGACATGTAAGCTGAGCCTGGGAAGTGATTTGACAGAAATCCATGTAAACCAAAGCCAAGCCCACCAAATCGTATCTGCTGTCAGATTACAGCTTGAGAGAGCATCCAAACAGTGATGCTATTCATGCACAAGCTACCAAGAAGCACAGCTGAGAACTGGGGATCATTGAGCTATTTCTATGGAAGTGTTGTAACACATAAACAAGGTCCTGTCATGTAATAGTTTCTTGATTCATTTTTACCTATCCTTCCTGATGGCAGAGTGTTGCTGTCTTTCCACTGCAGTGAATCAGCATCTAGATCACTTACTGCAACAATCAGTTACTAAGCTATAAGTCAGATTGTGATTTAACAGGAGGAAATACAGAGTTATCTTTAAAATAAAATATTGACCCTTTGTTCCAGACGCTGGGCTCCTGCTTGTTCTTCTTTTCAAGGCAGTAGCTTCCATAAAAAGTTTAAAGGTATTTACTTACTATCCTCCTAACCATTTCAACTTTTCTTTAAGGTCCCCTCATCCTCTATGCACGTACACATATTCAGAGACGCTTTCAAAATAAATATGTAATCTTTCAAATCTTTCAGATTTTTCATCTGAGATATTTCCTCAAGAATTAACCAGACTGTGACTAAACAAAGTTTGGGGTTGCAGGGTTTAAATTAAGCAGCAGAATTTAGAGTGGAACTTTACATATGAATTTGAGTCATAGAAGGATTTTTTCAGGGTTAACTGGAGTAATTAAAGAAGGTTAGTATTAAAGACCACAGAAAAAGAAAATCCAATCATTATTTCTATATGTCCCAGAATTAATTTAGAGTTGCTTTGAATGATAACCAGCTGAGCCTACTGCATTCTGGGATTAGATGCACAGAATCACAGTTCAGGGGAAAATGATCTGAACAAAAGGAATCTGACAGCAAACTGCAACTGGACTTAGAAGTCCAGTTAAAAGTGGTCCCAAATAGATGGATGCCCATTTTCTGCTGAGACAGTTTCTTACCACAGAAACAGAAATTACTAGGAAAAAAAAGAACAGGAGGTTGCCACAGTAAAGTCTTCTCTATTCTACCTACAGTCTTCAGAGACCAGATGTAGTCACATACTATCCCCTAAGGCAGACAGGAATCCTTTTAGGACATTCATTTTTAAGCATCTTGCTTCACTTGCTGAGTCAGAAAGTTTCTTTATAAAGTCACATAAATAACAGGTTTATAAACTTTTTAATCTGCCTTAAGACTGTCTCCCACCAAGATGGACTCTCCCTGCCTTCTTCACTGCTTCTGCTAAGACAATGCCATCATTTCTCCTGAGCTAGTACACTTGAATAACTGCACCAAGATCCAGCCTGGGAACCCGACCTACAGGAAGAGCCACTTCACAAGAACCAAGTTTTAGATAAAACATGTAGCTCTCAGACTTCTCAAAGGCTACTGTCACCACAGTGTTAGAGCTGCTCCTCTAAAGGGAAGACTTCTCTCTAGAAATTGAGATTTGGCTTTGTGATGGTTTTTGGTTTAAACTGTGTGTTGCAGAAAGTTATTCCAGTAAGTTATTCCAGACCCACCAAAACTCCAAAACCAGCCAATTGTCTTATTATTCAAAGGTTCACAAAGTAGGTATACTGTACATTTTTATACATATAAGGAATCAATAGTGGAATACAGACTTCTAAAACCTCCTGTCTTACAGAACAGCTTTAAGAAGCATTTGGTCTCTGACCTCTTTCAGGGATGTAAGAATGGCAGTTTTTAAGGCTTCTTCTTGTTTAACTTGTTCATCTTCTAGTTTCTTAACATCGTTGCTCAAATATGGTTTGAAGTTCATCTTCAGGTAATGTCTCCCTCTTATGTGGTTAAAAATCACATCAAGTGAGCGAGGTAAAATACCAAGATCCTTTGAAGTCCCTTAAAAATATTCAAAAATTAAGTGTAGACATTCCTGTAAACCTGTCATTAGTTTTGCCTTGGTTTTTATACATTCAAATATTTTATACCTTGGATAGTGAATGTCTTGCCTGCATTTGTAACTCCATAAGTAAATACCAGTCCATTCACTCCATTAACATAAGCTCTTACGATATCTTTCATTGAGCCTTCAAAAAATTCACTCTGAGTAGTTTCTGGTCCGAAGACCTAGGATAAGGGGAAGAAAGAAAAAGGGAGTGAAAAATGACACGAAGAAGTTTTACAAGCCAAAATATTAAGTACTGATTAGAAATTACTAATTTTTTAGAGCAAGCTGGGTAGGAGACACCAGTTTAATTTCCTGTCTTGCATGAACTCCTTCTGATTCAATGTTTTCTGTTGGGTTCTTAATTCTGAGAGGCACTCAGGCTTGCACTCATTTTTGAATATTTTCCTACTCCTAAAATGAACTGCTCAGAATTCTATTGAGTACATGCTGTTCAGCAGATACTTTCAAGAGCTCTGCCAGTGATGTAAAACTCCCTCCTCACTCTTCACCAGTTACCCCCAACTGAAAATCAGCAGAGATGTAATGCTGAGGGAATCAGCATTACAATGGTCTAAAGAACTCAATCCCTGAAACTGTTTATCTTTTGGTACTGTAAGAACAGAACGTCTTGTTAAAGTTAGGAAATTTTCTTTCAGTATAGAAGGTTTAAGCAGTTAAGCTGCTATTCTTTCAAAAGGAAGTTACTAAATACATGCTTACATAAATTCCTACAAACATAAGGTTTCCTGTAACACTTCTGAGATAAAAGCACCTGCAGGACCAGCAGAACCACAGAAAGTTTGTGCCTACAAGATGTTTCTGTAGCATCTAATCAAAGAAACCACAGACCCGCCAAAGAAGCTTCCTTGTCTCATCTAATAGGCAACTCCATTGTAATACAGCTTTCCTGACAGCTTATCAGCAATTAATAAGCAGTCTTAAAAAAAAAAGGCAAGTACCACCACATGTAATTAAAAGAAGAAAAATCATGTTGCATGACATAATACAAAATTCAGCTTTCATTATAGTGAAAAAAAAAAAAAACCCACCAAAATTTCAGTGGACTACCTGAGAAAAGGTGAACCTGTGTACAGCATGACCAATCCCTCTTTCACTGTTTTTCATGGCAGAAGACTCTTTGGGCGCATTAAGAATTACTGTCTGGGTATCCTCAATAGTTACACAACCCTTAAAAAACAAGACAAGATAAACCAAAACATGACAAAATTCAGGAAGAAAGCTATCTAAACAAAACAAAAAATTAACACCCCTTCCAACAATCCCCCAGAAGCTTCGTGCCTTCACCCCTTCACCAGAGCTACAAAAAGTCCCACAATTTACATATATCATCTTGATACATGTCACTACAGAGATATTCACTTCACATGAAAGCCAGAGTATAGACAAGGCAATCATCTGGGTTTTTCTAAGAGGTAAAAACTTTTACTAGCATTCCTTCCAGCAACCTTTCCTTGGGAACGCTTTCTAAACCTTCATGTTTTGTGATTGTGACTTGCACAATCATTACAAAAACAAAATTACATAGAAATCTACTGGTTTTCCACATCAGTCATTTTCAGTGTGAAACAGACTAAGAGCAGAACTAACAAAGTAAAGTAAAGTAAAGTAAGTCTCTAGCATTATCCTTTGATTGATAAATAGTGGTACCAATAATGAAAGAAATTGAATTAGTTTCAAGTAATTTGATTGCTATTTCACAATCAAGTAAAGGTGAAATACAATTACCAAACACTAGCTAGATAAATGTAGGATGCAGTGTTAAAGGAAATTTTATTTTTACACCAGACTGGCTACCAAAGATGCAAAGTGAACTCTCAGTATAGCTTAACAATGTCTTGATCCATCATCTGAAAGGACTGATTGTAACTTAATCTGACATTTATGTCTGGCCAGAACTTCTAAGACCAATAATCCATGTGTGGTATGTACACAGGAAGTACAGTTGTTCCTAGGAGACTCAATTAATAAGTCAGATTATTAACTGATATAGAAGCTCTATGCCAGTAATTAGCTGGTACCAACCTCACAGCAGCCTACAACTTGCTCATGAGGAAACAAGAATGGGCAGGCACTGATCTCTTCTCTCTGGTGACCAGTGAAAAGACAGGAAGGAATGGCCTGAATTTGTGTCAGGGGAGGTTTAGGTTGGAAATTAGAAAAAGGTTCTTCACCCAGAGGGTGGATGAGCACTGGAACAGACTCCCCAGGGAAATGCTCATAGCACCAAGCCTGACAGAGTTGAAGAAGCATTTGGACAAAACTCTCAGACATACGGTATGACTCGGGGCTGTCCTGTGCAGGGCCAGGAGCTGGATTTTGATAATCCTTGCATGTGCCTTCCAACACAGCTAATTCTGCGATTCTGAGAAGCTCTAAGGAATTGGTTTCTGGATTTAGACCAATCACCTGCTTGCTGTGCCAGGCTCTGAACCCATATAGTCTTTAACATTTTTCCCACATCACCAGGGACAGGAATGCAGGTCAGATGTACTAAACCCTAGAGAGCTACAGAATAATCCAAGATCTGCAGAATGTGCCATCAGCTGCCACCAACCTCATAGAAGCCCGCAAGTAGAGGCCCAGAGTAGTCAGATCTGCAGAGATGGAAGCCAGCTGGTAACAACCCACTCCACTTACTTCCCCCAGCTAACCCTGCAGGTAAGCTGGCAGGAGTTGGACCATTTCTGGCACTGTACACATCATTTATATCCAAAAAAACACAACATCCTGCTTTCCCACAAGTGACTCTGGAGAATCGCTGGCAGGAGTACAGGATTTCACTCAGAGCTCCTACGCTTTACTTCCATAAATCATTATCTCTATAGGCATTAACTGATCCGTTAATCTGTTGACTGTCTTTGTTTAAAGCATCAGCCAACAACTATAAGAAATAGGTCCTGGGTTCTACTTTTTCTTTCTTTTTTTTTTTTCTGTGCCATATATTTGGAACAAAGGTGCTTTCCTGAAAATTATGCATGGCAAGGAGGAATAAAAGACCTAAAAATTAAATTGATCTGTTTGATTTAACAATTAGGAAGTGAGGTTTACTTGACTGTTTTGTGTAGGGTTCTTCCATTTGTTACCAAGCATTTTCTTCTTGGATTCAGATGATAGTAAAGAAAGTAGGAAACATTGAAAATGTTGAAGATCTTTCAATCATTCTGTTTTCGGAGGCGGAGAAAAAGGTCTTAATCCCACGCAAAACAGATTATACAGCTAATAGGCTGGAAGTTCAACTATTTCAGCCTGAACCACAAAAAAATTAGTACAAACTTCAATGCTTACTTTTTTCCTCCCTGCTTTTAAGAAATGTCTCACTCCAAAGAGGAAAGTGCTAAACAACTCATGAAACAATTTGATTTCGCAAATCACTTTACACTTGGAGCCAGCTCAGACTGTGGAATTTACCTAACTGGAAGCACTGTGGAAGTACACACTATTCAAGGAGAAGTAAGCAAGCAAAGACAAAGTGAAGCTGAGGCAGGGAAAAGAATTATCCAAGTGAAAATGATATAAAGGTCCCAACTCCGGTAGATGAAAAGCAAGATGATTACTTTAAAAAGCAATTTGTAAGAAGCAAATAAGAACTAATATTAAATCCTTCTTAGAGCTCTTCCAACTGACCTCTCTTCAATCAGAGAGCCTGCAAAGACAAGGGCTGAGAGATATGATACAGAGGCTTTGTCCTCCAAAGACAACTAAAGGAACTCTTTGCATCAGTGATCGCAGTGAGGAGAAGGGGAGCAGTTCTTAACGTTTGTACATGTGTGTGTATAAAATGCTGAAGCATCTGAATCTGACATTGTAGAGGTTACAGAAGATTTTTGACAGGCTGAGCAAAAAAATCACCAGGATGAGGTGGTAGGAGATTATTGAAGCACTTCAAAGAAACTCCAGGGTCAGATATTCCAGTTATGCCTAGAATTGCATAATCTCTCCTATAGAACTCCTTTGTACCTTGAGCACTACAGAGTTGACACCAATTTTTAAATAACGCATCCAGTGGAATTTTGAAGAGCTACAGGTGTGCATGTCCATACCATAGAAATTATTAAAAATTGTGGGTGTGGGAAAAAAAAAATATTGCATCTATCCAGGTGCCCAACAATTCCATGTGAGGGCAGCACATGGCCTATGTAAAAGAAAGTTCTGCATTACAGTACTATGTGTGGTTCAGGGGAGAAGAAAAACATTATTTCTTAGTTCTACAACGAACCTGGGAGTCATGGCTTTCAAGCTCTGCTATAGAAAAGGGCCTCACTCTCAAGAAGACTTTCAAAGGCTCATATACCTATTCATTAAAAAGAAGAAAGACACAAAACACAGTTGTAATTGCCACTTTTTAAGCAGAACAGCCCCGAATCATACCAGCATACATATCTGATACAGTGCTTCCTATTTTGTGTTGTCCCATATTTTCAAGTTCAGGCTCTAATCTTTTATTTGCTTCTTTACCTTATACTGTCCTTAAGTAACCCTTTTTTTGTGTGCTGTGCCCCCCTCCCTGCCTCTAGCATTCTTTCATGACAAAGTCAGTATTCTGATTTTATAAGAGCACACTATCAGAGGCACAAACTACAGTACTTCCACCTTCTGGTCTCCTGCTGCACTGAACTCAAGCTGCGTTATTCTAACAGCTGCTACACAGTACTGCACTTTCATTTTGTGCAGAGTACGATCAATTAGCACTGACTGATGCATTCCTAGCCTCAAGAGACCACTTCCTTACCACCATCCAGGCACCAGACCCTCATCTTCCTCACAGTAACAACCAGGCAACCGCTCTCAGTTGCTCGGGTAGCCTTTTCTATCTCCCAACCATTATACAACAGTATCCCCGCACAGGTAAACAATAACAGCAGGGAGCATTTTAGAGGGATCCCAGCACTCCGTCCTTTCTCAAGGAGCCTCAGTCTTTTATTTTGGCAACGTTTCATTCAGCAGATGGATTTACTAGAGCTCTCCACAGCCCTGTCATGACAAGTACCAATCAGACAAAATGAAGTCACCTGAGGAAAAGTCACCCAGGAAACCTATCCCTCTAAAATCGCATAGTTGGGTATATTCTGCTCAAGCACAGCAGGACATTATAGATTTTTATTTTCAAGCACCTAATGAGCTTTCACATCAAGGATCCATATATTCTTTACAGCTTATTAAAAGAACAATACAATTCAAATTGCAGTTACTGAAATACTTTACTTTTTTCTCATAGTTTAGCACATCACATTGCATGGCACTGACTATACATTTGGTGCAGGCTATAACCTGTGTGTAAGCAATGAGAATTCATAAGAAGAGTCAAACACATCTCAGGGGCAGAGGATTACAGCAGTTCTTACCAAAGAAACATTTGTTAAAACTTAAAAATAACCAAAATCCACAAAAAAATTCCCAGCATCAGCAGAAGACACATTGTAAAACCAATCCACACCTGCTGTTCCTCTGTATTAGGCAATACTGTTGACTCCAAGGGTGAAGTTTTGCCCTCTAAACTCAGAAAAGAAGCCGATTCCAACACATCACACGCTCCCGTGGCAACATAGTTTTTCCCCTCATCAGCCATCATTCTCGGCAAAGGAGCTTGTAAGGAAAGGGGGGAAAAAACCCAAAACAACAAACACAACATAATTTTCTCAGACAACGGACAAAAATACATATGGAGTATAACAAAGATGGGGCCAGCACGTATATAAACGAGCACTTCCGAATAAGACGGGGTAAGCTAGAGAAGTCTGGGGACTATAACCCTAAAAAGAAAAAAGAAAACAAACAAACAAAACCCGGCAGGTTACACTAGAAAACACAGGAGGGAAAGCGCGCCAACAGCCTCAGCTGAGCACTGCTCTCATCCACCGGCAGCCTCCTCCCCGGAAGGCTCAGCACCGGCCCGCACGCCCCGGGGCCCGAGGGGCCCGCAACGCCCCCCGGGGGCCGAGCCGGCCCCGCTCTCCCTTCTCGGCAGCGCTGCTACCTTGGCGCGCGCGGGAACCCGCAAGCCGGGCCGCGCAGGGAGGGGCATTTTGTGAGGGGAGGCGAGCGCTGATTGGCCGAGCGCGGGGATAGGCGAGCGCTGATTGGCCGAGCGGGGGGGGAGGGGGCGCGGGAGACGCTCCCTCCGCCCGGCAGGGGGCGCCGCCGCACAGCGCAGGGCT